>APFE030287418.1:165166-219402 GCA_000404065.3 Pinus taeda | reverse complement strand
AAAATAAAAACTTGTCCACATGGGTAGCTCAAGCGGCAAGGGCCGTGGAAATGAAGTCTCACCGAACTGGAAGTCTTGGGTTCAAATCTTGGGCTATCCCTCCCCGTAGAGGGGTACATAATGGACATGTAAATCGGAGAGTCCCGCCCCAGCTTACAAAAAAAATAAAAATAAAATAAAAACTTAAAAAATTAATAAAATAATAATAAGTCAAAATTTTGAGTAAATAAATGCAGAATTTCAATTTTTTTAATATTAAAATGCATTTAAAAATTCGACGGATGAGATTAAAAGATATCTTGATCCTCATCGACAGTCGAGATCATTTTGACATGGATCACTCGAACTAGCCGTTGGGAATTTTTCCTTTAAATAGGGTGTTATGGGTCATTTGAGATCATATTTGATCGGAGAGTTTGGTGCTAAAGAAAGCTCTCTTGTAGTCAGTTTTTGTGCAATAAAAAAAGACTTTGGGGTTGAAAATCTTGCTATGTACTCCTTCTGAAATGCTGTAGATCGTTATTTTCTGCATAATCTTATTTTCAGTCATGATAATAGCTGATGAAAGTTGATTCAGGCACAGGTATCTTGTCTGATCTCTGGGGTTTGAATGATAGTTTAGATTCTGAAATATAATGGCAGGTATCTCCATTTGATCTGGATTTCATTATTGTTTTCTCCCTATATGTTAATGGTTGATTTTAAGCTGTGCAGGAAATCTTAAGTTTTGAGTTTACTGGGCGTTAGGGGAAGTTCTCGGCTGAACCAGCCAACTCCCGGATTGTGTTTTCTAAAAGAGCCCAACGAGTTTTTAATCCCGGGCTTATCATCTGATTTTTTTTAATGAATGCATGAAGGGTTTTCTGAAGTATCTCACATTAAAATTTAAATTCTGAAAATATTTGTGGCATAACGAGAAATCTGGCTATTTTAGAGTCTGCGGTTTGTGAATATTGTAATTATTTAGTTAGGGTTTTCAGTGTCGTTTCTTGCACATATTATCTTTGGGTATTCTATTTTGCCATTACAAGTTGCAGGTTACAGGTCTAAGGAGAAATTTTTGTTTGAAGCCAAATCTAAGCCTTGGAGGGTAAAATCTGGCCTCAGGATAAGTTCTTGCAGGTTTTTTGCTGAAGAAATTCGAGATTCTCCAAGCTATCTGTTTTCTAGGGTTTCATTTAAAATTGCTTTCCAAAAATATCAACCAGCAATCTTGCATTCCAAGGGTTTTAAAATCATTCATTTTTAGATCTAATTTTTTTTTTTTTTTTGTCTATGAGGGTTTCTAGAAATCTGAAGGAGAGTGAGCTAAAAAATTTTGTCAAGATTTCTGGAAAATATTTAGAGCTCCTCTCACTCTGCTGCAAATCAAATCCCTGTCTCCTCACAGCTCCATTTCCGCATTTCTCTTCAGCATTACTTCCTGCGGATTCCTTCCACGCTGCTCCAGCACCTGCAATCAAAAAATATTTTGAAAAAGCTTAATAAAAAAAATTGAAAATTCATTTTTTGTGGTCCATTTTCTATAGCTAAACGCATTTAAAATGTTTATTTACAAGTTGGCTATATGAAAGTGGTAGCTGGTCAGCATTTAAATTTTATGGTCATTTAAAGCATTTAATTTTTCTTGAAGTTTAATTGCTGGATCATTTAAAGGGGTTGTGCATTTGTTGAAAATCTTACATTGCTTGGGTTATTTGATGATATATGTTTGTTTTACATGGTTCATATTTCTGCAACATCTAATCATTTAATCATTAATTCCATAAGGCACTAGTCTATTAACTTAGTAAAATCAATTTAGTGCTTGTTTTCTCGTGTCTCCCAAACCAACTGGTCCACAGTTGGTCATCCATTGTCCCATAGGGTCTACCCCCCTTAGCTGCGAGAGACAGGCTTAAACGGAGAGATCGGGGATCAGGGTGACAGCGCCCGGTCTGAGCGTTGTCGTGACAATCTGTGCGACAACATAAACCATTAAAAGTATTAATTATTTTAGTAACTCCTCATTCGGGTGAAATTTCTTAAAATGATTTCTAGGTCTTGGAGATCTCATGTGCCTTAGCCTCTCCTCCAAATTTCAAGGCTAGAGCACATTCGATGCTACCAAAAATCAACAAGGATTGCACAAACTCTCATTTCTTCATTTTCATGTCTTTGAGTTGATCTTTCAAGGAGATGATTTCATTCAAATTGTTGACTTCATACATGCAAGCTATCTTATCATACATGTCTGTAAACTTCCTCAAAATTCCAACATATGCAAGTAAATTATCTTGTAAACCATCAGCTATAATTTGCTTTGCTTTTAACTCACCTTCCTTGTACTTGTTCTTGGCATCAGCGGAAGCATTTTTTGGAGGCTCAAGTACTTTTCCTTGAGTGTATTCCAAAATATCGTTGTTATCACCTACGATCTCCAACCTAGAATACTATTCGATTATGAAGAATGATGTCTGGGAAATTGTTCCTAGACTAAGTGACAAATCTATCGTCACTTCCAAATGGATATACAAAATAAAGCATGTTGTGGACGGAAGCACTGGTAAGTATAAAACAAGATTTGTGGCCAGAGGTTTTTCACAAAAAGAAGGTATCGGTTAGGAAGAAACTTTTGCCCCTACAACTAGATACACAACCATAAGATTGCTTGTCTGTTTGACTACCACTATGGGATAAAACATTCATCAAATAGATGTTAAAACAATTTTTTTTGAATGGGATCATTGATGAAGAGGTTTACATTGAACAACTCAAGGATTTGAAGTCCATAAGAGGGAGACACACATTTGTAGATTGAAGAAGGCTCTATATAGTGTGAAGCAAGCACCTAGAGCATGATATGCTAGAATGGATGCATACGTATTGAGACTTGGTTTTGTTAAGAGTTCTGCAGATCCTAACCTCTACATCAAAGTGGTTGTTACCCAACACTTTGTGGGTGATATCCCCAGGAGAATTTTTTTCTCCATGATGAGCCTCAATCGATAGCTAGCAGCCCCCCTGATGCCTCCTACTAGCTCGTTGTGCCATTTCTTTGCCACCTGAGCCGGCCATGTGGTCCCTCAACAACCTTTCTTGATCGTGTGTTTGAAGGTGGGGCTCCTCAAGCTAAAGATATGTCTTGTCATTTGGTAATTGAGTATTGGGTTTACTTATCATGGATACTATTGATTTGGGGTAGCATCGGATGTGCTCTAGCTACGAAATTTGGTGGAGAGGTTGGGGCACATGAGATTCCCAATACCCAGAAAGGGTTTGGGAAGATTCTAAACAGTTCAGGAGATATTAAAATAATTAATATTTTTAATGGAGTCCCTAAGTCTAAACTTAGGGAAAATAAAATATTAATGGGAATAATATGAAACTGTGTTAGAATGGTCCAAAAGACATGGATCAAGCTAGATCTAATCTTAGCCGTTGATTAGGGACTTAATCTCGGCCGTTGATATGTCAACAGGAAAAGTATAAGAGGAGGCTTGAGGTTCACTTGGAGAGTACACCAGAGTGATCAACCATTTTATTTTCTAGAGTGGGGTTTGCTAAGAGAGATAGAATTAGTGATCGAGAGTTGCTACTAAGGGGCATTGAGTACAAAGAGATAGAGAGGCGGAGATAGTGCCGGGAGAGCAGCGCAGTAGCCGGGGAGAGTGATGCAGAGCCAACTAGGGCTCACGCAAGGCCACGCAGAAGCAGCCGGGGGCTGCGCAGAGCCTCAGTGAGGCCAACGTTGCTGATGCAGAGGGCCAGAGGGCTAACACAGGGCCTCCTAAAGCTGACGCAGATCCATTTGGGGTGACGCAAGGCCAGCGCTAGGCAGAGAGGTGTTTCTAGAGAGGTTGACGTTGGGGTTTCTGGGGTAGATTGGTGCTGAGGGGCTACTGCAAGGATTATCCAGGGTTTCAGCCAGGAGATTGTCTCAAACTGAGAAGTATTACTGCTAAGGAAATCTTTGTTGGGTAGACCAATTTCAACACCCAGATTGTACTTTGATATTGCTTAATAAGAAAACCCTCAGATAGCTGCACCGGTTTTCCCACATTGGGTTTTTCCGGGGACATTGGTCCAAAAATAATGGTGTCATATGGTGTGATTGTTTTTGTTTCCTTCAGTTGTTGATTTGTAATATGTTGAGCATGCACTACTATTTATTTTTAGTATTTACATTGTAAATAACTTGTTAAGGAACATAACAAGTAGGTAGGAATAAATCAAATAAAGTGCATGGAGGGTTTCTAATTAAGTAGACTTAGAAGCTTCAACAAATACTTATGGATATGGATTGATGGGGGGATTTGGTGGAAAAATGGGCTTAGTTTGTACTCTTGTTTCCTTGATCTCTTTTGGTTGTTACCCTTGGACCTTAGTCCTGTGGGATCTCCTTTATTGACCATTTGGTTTTAGGATGGTACTACTTGGAAAACCCCGACTTTGGGTACGTGGTCCCGCCCCTTTACCCACATAGTTTACTCCCTTTCCACTCACTAGATGTCATTTACCATTTCTCCCACCTGGTTCCATATTCCCATTCTAGGTGCACATAGGGCTAGCCTCCCTATCCCCTTGCCCCTCCACCTTGGGTCAAGCCTAGAATGATGTCCCGGAGGTTGAAGCAATAAAAAAAAAAAAAGTGAAAAGCATAAATGGCCACATTTAACAGGAAATTGTACCATAAAAGGCAAAAGATGGTCGGGACAAAATAATCAGCAGGTAGGCAAAAGCCAATGCATGAGCTCTACCCCCATCTGTGGTCATCACCCTGGTTCCATAGGCCCTAGATGAGTTTCCTTTATCATTCAGGAACCCATGATTGTCCCAACTCTTGTAGGGCAATGAACTGCCCTACCTAAAAGGGGTTAATCATTGCTATATCTTACATATCATGCTCTTGTCCTTTGAGACCCTAGTAGTTAATTAAAGAAATTCATAAAAGGAAAAAGGTATATAAAGAAGTGTGGAAAAATCAAGGTTGGGGGCACCTCATGTACCATGATTTTTCCCTCCTATACATTACATACCCAGGTGTGGGCTTCCCTTATCTAGCTACCCCTATGCCCCACTATGTGGCCCAAGATTGCCCCTCATTCCCTATTTCATTCCACTTATTTGTCACTTGCCACCCCCATTAGAGGGATGTACTTTCGACCTACTATCCCCTTTAAGGGTTGAAACCACCTAATAAAGTACTTGGCTAACCCCCTTTGGAGCTTGGAGACACTAGCACATTCCAAAGCCCACTACGGAAGGGCATGCCATTATGAAGTGCCCACTTTGTTATCCATGATTTGTAAGCTCTTTTACCCGATTATTTTAATGATTGGTTGTACTTGAAGCCTAGGGGATGCATTGGATCTTATGCAGGATTACAGGTGGTTTCGATTTGGGTTTGGTCTCCCTATATGGGATCTTAACCCCTAGAGGTCTACATTGGCACATGTGAGATGTGCATAGAGAGCCATCAGTCTCCACAACAATGGACAACACTCCACAGATCTTCATGGATGCTCAAAGACTACTAGTGATCCACTTTTGGGATGATAGTGATATGTTTGGTACATTATGCCCAACAGACTCCCATAGGAGTCCCATATTCTTGGCAGGTGTACTAGAACTTGTACTATGTCATGGCAACCTTCATTCCACCACTTGGACCCTTGCAGAAGATCTACAGGCATCTCCGATTCATATGAAGACCGATGGGGTCATTTATGTGCCCTTAGACCCACTAGGAGCATCACAGGTCTACTACTTGGAGAACAAGGGGCCACCCCCTTATCCATCATATTCTGAGGAATTTATTCCTCAATATGGCACTTCTAGATATTATTATGCCTTTAGAGGGCCCACGAGATGTACATATTATTATTTGGCCCCTTGTGAGGCTTATTTTTACACTTGAGAGCTAGTTGTTGTGGGTTTTTCACCAATAGGGGTTTTATTTGCACATTATTTTATCATTAGTGGCTAATGTAGGCCCATAGGCTTATTCGAACTCCTTAGGAGGGTATATATTGATGTTGGATACATTTATTTGTATCATCACTTGACTTGGGATTTCTCTAATCATAGAGAATTTTCACACTTTTTCCTTGGTGGATATTTTTGGAGATGGATGAATTTTGATGTATCGATTTGGGCTATTTCTCTTATCTTGGAGCTTTATTGAGCAAGCGAAATGTCGGTTGGATATACTCTATAATGTTGTAAGTAAATTTTGATGCTATTATTCTTGTTGTTGCATACTGCTAAAATTAGGGCTAGTTGTTGCATTGTCGAAATGTGGAATTGAGCATGTTTTAGCTAATTTAATGTATGGGCCAATGCGATATGAATGAAATGTCCTAGAGATTTATTCATCTTGAGAAGCTTGCATCATTTGCTTTGAAGTATAAATGCTTGAAGGTTACTTTTCTTTTCTTTCTCTCAACATTGGACGAAGTTGACTTTCTGGGCCTCTTTGATAAAGAAACCAAGTTCTTACTCATCATTATCCTTGACTCCATATCCCCAAGTGAACTAGGAACTGATCCCTCAAAAAGGGTGATCATTTCAATCCTCTTTTAACCATTTTCCCCATTTTACCCAAGTCTAGCCCCATTAAGTCACCTAGGACATTAATTTCCTAGGAATTGACCAAAGGAAAAAATTCGATCTCCTATAGGCTATTGTGCTGGTGGGTCCCCTCTCTCTCCTCCAAATTTGAGGCAATTTTAACGATGGAATCTCTGGGAATCTCAAGCCCTAGCCCTAGGATCGAATTGTGCCTAGGCATCCCCAAGGCTAGACCTCAATAGGATCAATTCAACCTTTTGAAGAAATTATTCTGGTTTGGTCCTTTCCCCTCACCTTATTGAGGATAGGAACATCATTAGTTGTTGCATTCCATCCTTGAACCTGCGCTAGGTCCACTTGGCCCCTTGTGGTCCCACTTCTCAATAAAAATTGTTTGTCAAGGACCATTTGGGAATCCAAGTTTCCCAAGGATTATAGGGATTGAGAAACATGTTCATAAGCCTATCCTTCTCCCTCAACCCTCCGATCCTGACCCCTTATCCCTAGTGGACCAAGTCCCTTGCTTAAAGAGCAAGCAAGCTCCATTCTTCACTCCATTCTTGGGAAAGGGGTTTCAAGGTCACTTCTCACCTATCCATTGACATATACTTTACAAGTGAATCCCTACACTATCGGGATTCCTCCCATCAGTGAAAGTCCGTAAAAAGCAGGGAGAGTTAGTTGTGGTGACAATGGGTTAAGCCTTCACAGTTGAAGAATCAAGGGCAATTATATGTAATGTGATTCTTCTTGACTTGATAACAATTTGTGAAGTACTTTTACAATTATCTTAGCTTGATCTTCTTCTTATTATTAGTGTGTGTGTTTCATCAAACTGCTACCAAAAACATAAAGACAAGAACACAAATGTTGGCTCTCTGTCAGGGCCAAAAACCTCTCTTCTCTTGAGAGGAAATCCCTTTAGTAAGTTTGTCTTATTGAAGCTTCTTATTGATCAATGCCAAACCCTAGACCCTTGACTATGATATCCTCCAAGCACAAGTCAAGTCTTTCCTCTTTTCTGCACTATGTTTCCAGCACATGGACTTCCTCCTTCCGACACTTTGCTCCCCAACACTTAGTCCTTTTCTTCACTGCTTTTTCTAGACCTTGGCTATGTTAGCTTCTTGATGAGATATTCTTCTTCCTTCCTTCAAGATGTTCTTTACTTAAGGAGACACCCTTCTTGAGACTCTTCTTGAAGTATAGGTGTATGACTATACTGCTGCTCGAATTTTCCCACATGTGGTACGTACCCTAGAGAATTAGGGTCCCTTTCCTTCACTACAGAGATAAGCTTCTTCGCTTTACTTGGGAGACCTTGGAGGCCTAGTTTCAAGCCCAAACAATACTAGTTTATGGACTATTTGTCCCTACTATCATATCTGTAGACTTGAACTTCCTTTCTTCGCATGTGTCACTGTTTCTAGCCCTAGAAACAATCCTCTTCACTTCGGTTCTCCTTCTGGTTCCTTTGCTGCACTAGGAGACCTCTTCTTCATCCTTCGTTACCCTTTCTCTTGCCTCCTTTCTTCTTAGATTTCAGAGATGCTTGGTTGACGTTGTAATGGAGTGGACAACCTCTATATATAGATGATTGTCCCTCCTTTTAGGCTGACTAGAAGACTGCAAGCCAACAAGAATTTATTCCATTGTTTTGCTTCATTTGGGGGACGTTGTTGCATGGAAAGGACTTTGACTTTGCTTGGAGGTATTCCTTTGACCTTTATACTATTTTATATATAGTGTAACATGCCCTCTAAGTGTCTTACATAAATACATTGACTTTTGGGTTCCTAGAAGCACTTAAACATGTGCTTGACCTATTTCAATGAGCAAGAAACTCATTGACATATATTATAAAAATATTTTTTGTTTCCCTGAATAAATACAAATATCAAAAGTACATTTATGAAGACCGAAGCTAATTATACTTTCTTCAACACTCCCTCTTAACTAGGGAGGTATTCATACAACATTACAAGGTGTTTGGCTATCTTTCAATCTGGAAGAATTCACATAAGAGGAATCGGATTTGCAATCCATCTGTTGTAGCACCATAATAACCAACATTGTTTCTACAACAAGGCCTTCACTGACAACTCTATCTCTCAATAGATCAGAGCACAATGTTGGCGAGACCAATGACTTATAGACACCTTAGTCATTGTCTTTTAAGGTACATACCCACCCGAGTGTTCACTGAGTATGACCTTCTAGGATTATCGGTCCTCTTGCCTACTCTTGCCTCGGATGCCCTATACATCCTCAAAGAGTATCGAATGCCAGATGATTACCCAATCCTCCCATTATTTCTTCCCAAGTGAAGACAAGAATGTTGTGTCTATCACTTCCTCTCAATTGAGGAAGACATGCCCAAGTATCCTTTGACAAGGTACTTTTCCAAGTTCCTTTGTAATTGGGAACTTGTTATAACTCCTTCTTAGCTAGGGACTTGTCCATTTATCAACGATTTCTTCTTCACGGGTCCTTCGGTTGCTTGATCTTCTTCTTTCCTTCGATGTCATGAAGTCTTGGTTCGAACTTCCTTTTGGTAGGGCACCATCGATTGATCACTTTCCTTCCTGGTTTGTCATGTCATTGCTTCCTTTATGGAAAGTGGTCTTCTTGTCATATATAAGGATCTCTTGTCATCTGGCTACTCCTTTGTCATCTTGTCCATGCTTCAGAATACTCTTCTCATGGATGCTTCGTTGAACTTGCTTGTTCCCATGCTTCGGTCTAGTAGTCCTTCATGACTTCATCCTGTTATTGCTTCAACATTAATTTTTGTTGGATGGATTTCTTCATCATGACTTCTTTGTAGAGTAGAATCAATTATTTGCACCTTTTGTATCTCTAAGGCCTTCATAGGTGTCAAGGGTATTTCCTTCCTTTGTCAGAGTTGTCTTGCCTTATTTTGGGAGATATCTTCAAAGTATCTTGTCAGATAGTGATTCTTGGTGATCATGGTGTTTCTTCACATGCTTGATCTCTTTCTTCATTTTATTCTTCTTGGATAGATTGGTCAACCACTTTCTGCTCCTTGTGAGAGCACTTCTTCATTGCTTGCTTCTAGGACTAGTTAGCATTTCTTCTTTACATGCTTCTTAGTCAACAATATTATACTCCTTATGTCAGTGTTTTCTTTTGTTGACCTTCATTGCATTGTAGTACATGCCTTCGAGCATGTCATTGTGAAAGAGTTCTTCCTACTTGATCATGTTATAGAACTATTCCCATGACTCAATAATATACAAATGATAACATGACTAACCTTTGATGCATATATACCTCATCTTGATTCTCCTTTGATCATCTTAGCTTCATTTGGTTGTCCTTGGTGTGGTCCTTCTTGCTTCATCTTAGCTTGCCTGCATATCATCCTTTTCTTGAATCCCATGAATGGGATTCCCAATGAGGCATCTGCTTTGGTTCATGAACCTTCTTTTGAAGATTCCATCATAGGATCTTAAAGACCCTTGCCTAGCAAATGTTTCTTTCCTTTTGATGATGGAGGTCTTCTAAGATGATCAATTTTCTTTCATTGTGGATGAGGTCCTATTCTAGGTATGCTCCTTCTATATGAATATCTTGAGCTATGTCCATCATGCTACTATATTCTAGAAGATATATCTAACCATGCATTTTGTTTTCATTTATAAATGATATTTCTACATGAGTATCTAGAACTCTATGTACTTCATGTTTCTAGATTCTAGAAGATATTTCTAGCCATGCAATTTTTATTTTATTCTTACATGCTCCTATCCTACTCAAAACTTTGAAAGAAGATTTTAAGTAAAAAGTTTGACTTAGTCATAGTAGAGATCCGGAGGATCTTACTTCTTTTGCTTCTTTTCTTCTTCTTTCACCTCTTGAGTCATGTGAGCTTCTTCCCTCTTTCTTTTGTTGTTGTTGTCCTTCTTAAGCTTAGGACAATTCCTTTTGTAGTGTCTATATTCTTGGCATCCATAGTATTGGATTTTGGAAATAACTTTGTTGTTTGTTCTTCGTGGACCAAATTTGCCAAATTTTCCCTTTCTCTTGGCCATAGTAGCAAATGCTTGCTCCTTTGATCCCACATCTTCCTTGGCTTTGAGTTTGGTTTCCTCTGTTTTGTGTAGAGACCACATTTCACTTAGTGTGGTAGCTTCCTTCTTGGCATATATGCTAGATGTGAAGTTGCCCCACTCCTCATGTAGAGCATTGAGTACTACAGTTGTCATTTCATTGTTGGACATGACTTCCCCTAGCTCTTGAAGTTGATCTCTCATCTCAGAGATCTTCATGAAGTAGGGAGCTATTCCTTCCTTTGATATCTTCATCTTGTACAATTCATTTCGTAGAGATATCACTTCTCCCGTTGTGGTTACTGAGAATAGCTCTACTAGTTTATCATAGATTTCTTTTGATGTTTCAAATTTGGAGACATAAGGAATGAGAGAGTCCTTGATAGACTGTATTAGAATCCTTTGAGCTTGTCTCATCCTTATTGTACTTGGCTAAGGTTTGAGTTTGTTCCTTAGCAGGGATAGTGATATTCCCTTTGACATGTTCCAAAAGTTCATTCTCCTTGAGAAGTAAATCAGTCCTCCTCTTCTATGCAAGAAAGTTATTGGTGCCTACCAATTTGCGGCTTTCCTTGCAAAAAGACATTGATGTATATTCAAAAGGGGACATATAGTCGATAGATTTTTAGATGTAGTGGATTTGCTTTCTCCTTGAAGACTTGATGACTCGCCTTCCTAGGATCTTGATGTTCTTCAAGTTGCCTTCTCCAAGTGGACTTGTTTGATGATGAGATTTGCTTGGTAATTTGTAGATGATGTAGGTCTCTCTTTAATCTGCTATCCAGGAAAAATATCAGCTGCCATAAATAAGATGATTCACATGGAGTTTGGCCCTAGTTGCCAATTTCAACAGTTTGCTTTTTCACTTTTTTTGCTTTTTTGTAATTATGGGCCAATACGTCATTTGGCCAAAATTCATATTTTTTGCTTTTTTCTTTTTGGGGAAGATTGCCTTTTTAGGCACGTCTATAATTAGCAACTTTATGTATTTGGCAGGTGCAGGTACAAGTCATGGTTCCTAACAAGCAATTGAGGCATGGTCTGAGTTTCCTTTGCGTGGAAAAATGAGTTGAAGAGCAATATTTTGTCACTGGTTTGTGTCTTGAGCTGGAACTTGGCGTAGATCTGAATCATGTCTCCGAGTAAATTATCATGGTTTATTGCCTTAAAGTCATAAGTTGTAAAGTGGTTGATTTATTAATTCCACATTCAATCTACTTAGTCACATAAAAAGGGGGTCAAATTATTTAATGAGAGCTAGGAGCTTTTGCTAAAAATTTTCACGAGTAAAGCTAGTGAAAAGCAAGATGCTTCCATTTCATGGATGAGACAAAACATACTTTCTTTGATGTTTAGCTTCACCTCTCAAGGTGATGTGATGGATGGAAGATGATACCCATAGAGTGCCATAAATTGAGATATTTTAGATGAATGAAGGAAATGTTGAATCACCATTCTGCCAAAGATAATGATTTGATCCTTTGTAGCCATTTATTAGATGCAAAGCAATGGAGAAAACCTTGCAAACATTTATTCACAATCCTAGTGCAACCATCAGATTGGGGATGGTTAGAGGGATATAAACCAGTTGAGTACCCTAACAAGAAAATGAGTCAGTCTCAAAATTACAAGTGAAAACTAGATCTCTTTCACTTGAAATAATCTTGGGCTCTCCATTTAGCTTTTGAATCGTTTCCATGAATGTTATGGCTATTGTACTTGCTATAGAAGTATAAATGAGCAAAAATTGGCATACTTTGAGTTGACACACCACTACCATGATAACATTATTCCCTTCAGACTTTGGTAAACCTTTGATAAAATTCATTAATTGCTTTTCCTAAGCTGTCTTGGTATGGCTAATGGTCCTAGAAGACTTGGGTTTTGATCATCTCTTCTTTGTTCTGTTAGCAAATTAAACACTCTGCCACAAACTTTTGAAAATTCAGTTTCAACTTCTAAGACTTTTCCCAGGAAAAATCCTTGATATTATTATAGATTTCATAATTGAGGATAACATAGAATCAATAAGCTATCAAGATAGTAAACACTAGATGTTGTATACTATTTGTTAACACATTAGTTTTTTGTATTTTACTGTTCCATATATTTCTAATGAAGGATGATTCTCTAGAAATGATATTCCATAATTTCAGCAATTATTCATTTTACAAAATATAGGACCAGTATTAAAATTAAAATTACTTGCAAAATAAAAGTTGGTCTAAATTTATAATATTGTAAAGCTCTTAGAAAGCCATTCATGTCTACAAGTGTGGAGGCTGTGACACAGATGGTGAAAAGTTTGCATGTTGTAAGAAAGAGATTGTATGAAGTAGCGGAATTTTGTTCTCTAACAACTATTAATTTTGGATTAGGGGCAGGAAAATAGACTACATTCTAAAGAAAACAGCATTAAGCATGTTGTATAATTCTTTCTTTTTTTTGGCCATGATATTTGTGAAGTGAAACTGTAGATTCCTTATAGAAAACATATGGAATGACAATAGTTTGCCTCTTCTCTTATCTCCTAAAATGATCCCAACATACTGTCTTTGAATTTAAGGTTGGACTCTTCACAGTACTTGTCATTTACTCAGTTTTCCTCTTGACTGCAGGCAGATGGTGTGGATGATCCATTAGCTGTGGCATCTGTTATCTTCTCCCCAGACTTCTCAATTAGTCTTGCAAGTTGCTGGGAAGCACAGGTAAGATTTTTCACACAGGAAAAATGAAATGTTCTATGTTTGTCCACGTATCTTCCTTGAAAGTCAAGTTGTTTGCACTTATGAATATGTTAAGGAAGAAGCAATGGGAGTTTTTCCTCATCTTGTTTATCTAACCAGGGAATTTGGATTTGCCAATTCTGGTCTTTTCTACAGGGAAAACAGTCATTATACTCATCTCCAAATGAATTTCAAATTTTGATTGAGCAAATACTTTCCAGGGACATACGATCTCTTTCCCAACGGTTGCGGCCTCACAAAACAACTTTTGGTTACTCCAATATGGACATATATGAAGACAATGACAATCGGACCTATATATCACAAGATAATTGCATAGATGAAAACGGTTATTCTACAGCACTCACATCAGCGGTGACAAATGAGAGGGAGAGTTTGTCACACTGTGACAATGATATTGTTGAATATCATATAATTGTGGAGGGGATAGATGTGTCATATACAATTGATGGTTATGCTAATGTTGTGATCCACCGAGCTGCATTGACCAATGATGTTAGAAATGGTAGTGCTCGTGAATGCAATCATAATATTTGGTCAAATTTAGTAAGTAAACTCCCTAATCATGTGGCGTAATAAAGTTCCATTGGTATCAACAGGTCAAAAGTACTATGGGTGGAGGCGTATGTGAAGCTACCATTGGCATATAGGAGTAGTTATGCAATTTATGCATAAGCCTCCTTTCACACATTACCGAGTGTCATTTTTCTGCTCATAAGAGGAAGTAGAATTCAGATGAATAGTATATTTTTAAAAGCTGTTTTACATTAGTAGCTGCCATGAAACCGGATAAAGAGGAGGGGAATGAATTGCCTGTCCTATTTTTGTTGGCTGCATGATTTTCAGCCAATGTTCAGCCTATTTAGCAAGGCAACGGCTTTTGTAAGAGATCAATTTAGCAGGACATAGCTTCTATTTGAAATACATCCTCTGTCCTTTCCTGTAGACGATGAGGAATTGTCAAATTTTCATATGGTTTTAAAAACTTTGTTGGTCAGAAATGCACTTAATGTGAAATTTTGTTGGTTGAAAATACCATTTTGTAACAAGTGGATAAAAAATGTCAGTGCAAAAATCTATGGAATACAACTACAAATCTATGGCATACTACTGCGATAACATGCCAACTGCACACCTTTGTCTCTACCAAATATGCATATACCCATGGTCTGGTAGATCAGTACTCGTAGGCAGAGATTGTTTTTCTTTCTTTCCCTTTTCCATGTTCAACGAAATAGATACAATTAAACTCATGACCAAAGACAGGACAATAATGAAGGGAAAAGAAAATTCCATAATTGTAAATATCTTGCAGTTGACAACAATGCATTCTTACCAACTTAATACTAACATTCTCTTTTGTAGGTAGACCGTTGAAATTTGACCATGACTAACATTTAGTGGGTGAGGAAATATCTTATAACATGTTCTATCCAATGTCTTCTGATGTAGATGCATGACACTGTAATCTGCATGTTCAACGTCTGTGTGTGATAAGAAAAAAGATAGGAATTTCTGCCATCTTTTTTCCAGATAAGCATGCAAGAACCAAAACTAGTTTAGGGTCGGCTTCTTGTTTTATTGTAGCTTCTTTCTAAATAAAGTATTGCTTTGAAAAGCAAGTGAGCCTACAAATTTCTTTTATTCATGTCCAGTGGAGTAGTTTTCTCAAAGCCAATCACTAGTAGAGTGTGCTTTAGTATAAAACTTGAATTACTTCGCTGTGCTATACATTCATTTATGTTTATTGCTTTTGATCTGATTTTGATTTAAATCATAGGGTTGCATTAAATTAAGGATGCCTTCGAAATCTTGCTTTGTTTATATTTATTTCTCAATTGTTGAAATTGCAAGTGTTAATCAAGGTTGTCATTGATGTCAATATGGTAGTGTTTGTGATGGCAAATTCTTGGGATCATAATGTTGCCCATGAAGGACCCAAGGACTGAATACAACATATGGAATATATATATATATATATAGAAGCAATAGACTTCTTGTCACACAGAGTGTTTAGGCAGCGCAACAATGCTCAGGCCGGGCACTGTCACCCTGATCCCCGATCTCTCTGTTTAAGCCGTCTCCCTAGGCTAAGGGGGGTAGACCCTATGAGATAAAGGAAGACCAATTGGGAAACAGCTTGGGAGACACAGTGGGGGAAACAAGAACTTGATCGATATTTAAAATTTGATTAGATTTTAAACGCTTAAGACCAGTGCTTTCACTAGATGAAGTGAAAATCGGATAATTGGTTCGCTGCTTAGGAAACAAACTTTTTAACAATTGCTTGAAAATATTTACTGAAATGTCTAGCATACGATGAGCATTAAAACAATCAAGCAATAACGATCAATTTCAATGACTTGGCAAAGCTCCAACAATTAAATTTTCAAAGGATCGAATATTTTGAATAACTACGAAATTTAAAAGTTAAGCACCTATAAATTAAAATGATTATGCTTGAAATTCCAAACCTAGGAAAATTTATCGTTTTCCAATAGTTAAACTCCAGATAAAAATTTAAGCACCTTTAACTAGAGTAAAATGATTAAATACTGATACCACAAAAATCTTTTCCTTCAAATTTTAGCCTTAGCACAAAAGACTTTAAATCCACAAACTTAGAAAATCCTTTTGCTAAGCGAGAATTAATGCAAGATTTTCAATTTAAAATGACCAAACACATCCAAATTGCTCAAAAATTTATATATTTTTTATAAATGTTTTTGGACCTTTAATTTTTTTTAGGATAAAAATCTAAACAAAAGTAAATCAAACCTAAGGATTAACCTTTATGCCTTTTTTTAATTTATTTTTTGATTTATTTTAAAATCAAAAGAAATAGAACTAAACTAAACTAAAAAAAATCTAATTCTAAGACTAAAACCTAAGCTAAATAAAATCAAAAGGTAAATAATAAAAAAGTCTAGTTAAAACTAACACCTAATGAAAATAAAAAATATACGCTATGAGAAAGTGAACTATCAAACTTGAATAAAAATCATTGAAGCTACCTCTAAGTCCTAAGATCGAAAAAAATGTTGACCCTTACTAAACACACATAAATAAAAAAATCCGAAATGCTTTACTGTTTATGTGTATGTGTAGGTTGGATAGTGGTAGCAAGGAACAACCGCATATGGAGGAGGAAATCGATTTTCTTTGCAGGTTGGAGGGCGTTCGACGCAGGGAGCCACAGGTTTGCTTTGCAGGTTAGGAGCTTGACAAGGGTAATGCAGTGACGACAACATGAAGTTTGAAGGGGATCGATGGATGGAAGAGTATGGTCAGGCGAAGAGAGAAATGCGATTTGCAACGATGAAAAGAGTATGCATATCGGACAATATCTGGGCAAAAAGATATGCGTGGGAAGGGATGAGAGCAAGGCTGATGCAGGTAGGGCAAGCGTAAAAGAAAAGCACAGGGAATGACAGCCACGAGCAACGTATGGAAATGGAGAAGTGCGAATGAGAGAAAAGGAATAGCAATGCGTGAGGGATCAGTGAGGAAAGCTTCAGGTACAAGCCAATGCAGTTGTTTGAAACTGATAAGAAGCCGTAGTTAGGTGTGAGGATGCGGGTGTATAATTTCGAATTTTTCCAGAATAGAAAAAATGCAGAAAAAGAAAAGAAAATGGTAACCCAATGAGCCTGTGAAGATTTCTCAGAAATTTTTACTTAAATAGATGGATTCTTCTGCTAAAAATTTCTCTTTCAAAACTCATGAATTCTTCAGGAAATTTGAAAATCCTTCAGACTAAAAAAATCCTTTGAAGAATATCCCTGCAAAAACGATGCTGAGGCCAGATTTTACTCTCTAGGGCTTAAATCTGGCTTCAAAACATGACTACACCCTCAAATCTGCAACCGCTCTTGAAAACAAACACCTATAAAAAATATATACAATGATGAAACTAAAAACCCAAAAACCAGCTAAATAATTACAATATTCACAAGTTAAAAGGTCTAAGCAGTGGAATCTGTCATTATGGCACACATATATTTTTTAAGATTTTAAATTTAAAATGAGGTGCTTCAGAAAACCCTTCATGCATCCACAACATAAAATCTAATGATAAGCCTGGGATCAAAATCATCTGGGCTCTTCAGAAAATTCTATCCGGGAGTTGGCTGGTCTAACTGAAGACTTCCCTGAACGCCTGGTGATTTCAAGATCAAGGATTTCCTACACAACTTAATTCAACTATTAACCTAGAGAGAGAAGACAACAATGAAATTCAGATTTAATGGAGATACCTGCCATTATATTTAGAAATTAAACTATCATTCAAACCCTAGTGATCAAACAAGATACCTGTGTTTAAATCACTCTTCAACAAACTGATATCAATGGCTGAAAGTAAATCTATGCAAGAAAATAAAACATCTTACAACATTTTCCCGAAAAGTAACACCAATAGAGATTAACCCCAAAGTCTTTCTTTATTTGCACATGAAAAACAGTTACAAGAGAGCTTTCACTTAGCACACGACTCTAAGATCGAATGATCTCAACTGACCATTGACCTCCTATTTAAAGAAAAAATTCCCAACGGCTACTTCGAGTGATCCTTGTCAAAGTGATCTCGACCGTTGATGATGATCAAAAAATCTTTTAATCTCATCCATCGAAATTAAAATAATGAGGAAATTCGAAATTATCATTGTAATGCATTTTAATTAATTAAAAAATATAATTTCTGAATTAATTTTTTCAAAATTTTGACTTTGACTTCACTCTAGGGACAAGGGCATAAAATTTAGCAAAATAATCATTTAACCTTAGTCTTTGGACCTCTTAAAATTTAATTTTTTAAAGGACCCTCGAACTTAGCTTTTGAAAAATTTAAAATTACGTAGGACTTAGGACTTAGGACTTATGAGGGGATAAATTATTTTTCTAACTCTCAAGACATTTTACATCATGATTTTTATATTTTTACATCTCAAGGGGGAAAACCCATTTGACATAGACCCTCATAGACTATCTAATTCTGCGATACAAACATAAATTAGCATATCAAGCAATTTGTAATAAAATAACCTAACCAAATAGTTAAGATTATTCCCAAATCACTTTTACATAGACTCGATCTAACACACTAGGACTCTCTTAATGACAAAATCCATTTCGGCGTTGGGGTAAGGTTGAAGGAAAACTCTGCCGATCATGGATCAGTGAGACAAAAACCTTCTGGAACGTAGATCATCACTTGAAAATTAGGTTTACCTAGGCAATTACATGCATGACACAGATCTGCTAAGATTATTTACAATTTACACATGCAGACTAAGTTTACAAAATAACATGATTACGCTGATGATGATAATCGGATGGCACATACACATTGATCAAGCGCTATCCCTTTTGTGAAAAAAGGAGGTGTACTGCTATGGGTTGTTGACACGTAGTGGTCAACATCTGGCTCTACTTGGGGACACGTTGATGCATTGTAGGAATGTGAGAATCCAGAATCCACATCCACACAACAAACAACAAAACATAAGTAGCGTCCATCCAAAAATCATCATATAACATCAAGCATATGAAAGATTTAAGCTCTTCATTTATTAACTATCTAGTAACATGAAAAGTAAATCTAATTCTAAAAACAGAAATGAAATGCTGAAAAGACAAGGAGTAGGGTTAGAAATATAATACAGAGGATGCCCCATGGCATCAGATGTCATCTTTGAAGAATAGCTTGAGCATTTGGCCATTCGCAAGTAATTCAAGTGGTTCACCATCCAATCTGCTCAAGTGGAATGAGTTCGACCCAACAATGTCTCGGATAATGTATGGTCCCAACCATAAACTGTCAATTTTTTTGTGTTTTCCTAGTTTTTCATTCTTGTGATCCCAAATAAGTACCATATCTCCAACCTGCAAAGATCTAGATCGAGATGATTTATCAAAGCTTTCTTTAATGTTAGATTGACTCTTACATATATTATCAAAAGTTGTACTACGAGTTTCATCTAACTCCACAATCTCATCAATTCTATTTTGAACAACATCTTTATTAGTAGAAAAATGCTGATGGAGTTGATAAGTTGGCAATTTCAGGTGCATAGGTAAGGTTACATCCAAGCCATAAACTAATTCAAAGGGACTTTTACCAGTAGCTTTCTTTTTAGTAATGCTATATGCCCATAAAGCATACTTGATTTTGCTATCCTAAGATCTTTTATTATCTCCTACTATCTTCTTGATAATGGTTATGAGATTTTTATTACTTGATTCAGCAAGACTATTACCTTAAGGATAGTAATTTGAGGAATGAGATAAGAGAATGCCATACTTGAAACAAAAAGACGAAAATTCTGAAGAACTAAAAGCCTTGGCATTATCAGTCGTGATCTTAGCAGGGACACCAAATCTAGTAATGATATTACTTTCAATGAAATCCATTATGACCTTTTCAGTGGCATTCTTAACAGGGATGGCTTCGACCAATTTAGTGAAATAATCAGTAGCAGTCAAAATCCATGAGTAGCCATTGCTAGAATTTTCATGAAGCTTCCCGATGAAGTCCAGACCCCAATGCTGAAAAGGTGCCTCCACAATGATAGGTTGTAAGGGCAGGGCATCAAGCTTCTGTTTCCCAGTGAATAGTTGACAGGCTTGACAACTTCTAACAAACTTATGCACGTCAGAAAAAATCGAAGGCCAATAATAACCAGCGTTCAGAATTTTGTGGGCAGTAGTTCTAGCAGCATAATGACCACCACAAAATCCTGAATGGAACTCAAAAACTAGCTTTTTGGACTCAATTTCATCAACACACCTAAGGACTATGCCCTCAAGATTTCTCCATCCAAGGCCATCTTTCATGAGACAGTACTTAGTGGCCTTTAACCTAAGAGCCCTTCTCTTATGAGCGACTAAATGGTTAGGACATGTAAGATTTAACAAGTAATAAATAATGTCCTCGTACCACTCATGTTGTCTTAATCTCTACAACTCAGGCGAAGATAGATCGTTAAGACAAATCAAACCAAGAGTCTTTTCATTACCTTCAGTCAACATTTGAGCCAAGCCTTGGCCTTTGACTAGCTTGGTGGGTCTAATCTCTAAATCATATTCTTGTATTTTAGTGACCCACCTAGCACGAGTCCCTACGGAATCAGTTTGAGTTAATATATCTTTAATCGCAGAATGTGGGACAAAAGCAATGATTTTGGAATAACCCACATAAGTTTTGAAATGCTTAAGAGATTTGACTAAGGTATAGGCTTGTTTTTCCATGGTATTGTATTTTAATTCAGAATTTTGAAGCGTTTTACTCATGAAAGCAATAGGCTGCTTGTGACCATCCTTATTTTTTTGCAATAAAACACCAGCAATGGTATCTTCAGAAGCGAAAGAGAAAATCATGAAATCCTTAAAGTAATTAGGACTAACTAAAACAGGGGCTCTTGTAATAGCGCATTTGATTTCCTGAAAAGCCCTTTTGTTGTTTTCTTGCCAAACAAATTTTACATCTTTCTTCAGAAGACTCTGAATAGGCTTAGCTACTTCTGCGTAATTTGGAATAAATCTTCTAAGAAAATTTGTGTTTCTAAGGAAAGATTGAAGAGATTTAAGATTACGGGGAAGAGGAATCCTTTGGATTGCTTCAACTCTTTCAGGATCAATCTTGATTCCATCTTAGAAATGATGTGACCAAGTAATTTTCCTTCGGTTACTTCAAAAATAGACTTAGCCGGGTTTAAAAAAATCCCTTATTCTCTACATCTATCAAAAACTTTCCGAAGATGAATTATATGACTAATACCATCCTTAGAAAAAAAAGTAAAATCATCCTAGTAAATTTCGATAAATTTCCCAATTAACCCCTTGAAGGCATAATCCATAGCCCTTTGAAAAGTAGCCCCAACATTGGTTAATCCAAACGGCATTCTAATATATTCGAAAGTACCTCATGGTGTGGTGAATGTAGTTTTATGACGATCCTCCTTTTTAACCCATACTTGATTATACCCAGAAAAACCATCTAGCAACATAGTCTCCATGTTTGGCACAGGGTAATTATCTTTCTTACATGCTAGATTAAGGTTTTGAAAGTCGACACAAAGCCTTATCGTATCGTTCTTTTTCCTAACAGTTACCAGGTTGGAACACCATGTCGAATGTCTCGTTTGAGCAATAATCCTTGCTGCAAGCATATTTGAAAGCTCTTTTTAAACCAAAGGGGCTAACTTAGGATTAATCTGCCTAAGCTTTTGACGAAAGGGTTTAGCATTTTCGTCTTTCAAAGGTATAGTGTGTTCCATGACGTCTTCCCTATAACCTTTTAATTCATCATAAGAAAATGCTAAAACATCTCGATATTCCTCGAAGTAAATTGGTCAACTTTTTTATTTCTTCAACATTAGTACCCTTACCAATTTTAACAATCTTTGGGTTCGTCGGAGTGCCAATGTTTACCTCGAGGTATTCGCCTTGATCCATTTTATTCTCCTCTTTCAACTCTGTGGCATCATGCCTATCAAAGTGTTGTTCTAAAGAAACCACATTCTTAGGAGTAGGATTTATGATATGCTCATAATTATTAGATCCATCCTCCTTAGAATTTATCTGAAAATTTTCAAACTCATCCAAATTATCAAGAAAACGAATCACTTGCTTTTCATCATTAAAGACTTGCCAATGCTCTGAGTTATCTGGAACAAAAGGTCTAAATATAACTTCCATTTTAATCTTATCCTCAATTAGCCCATCAGAGAATTACAAAGTAGAAGCAACGACGACAAGATCATCCGCTGAACTATTATGCTCTCTTGGGATAGCTTCAAAGTCAAGGGCATCAAAGTGTTCCATAGTATCACATACAACATTTTGATAATTCCTTAACCTTTGATTTTTACGTGTAAATTTATTTTCAAGCTGCATGATATTAAGTGAGAATCCCCCTTAATGCTAAGAAATTTGATTCTTATAGCCTTTGCCAACTCAAGACTCAACAACAAAGCTTCATATTCAGCAACATTATTGGTTGCTTCAAATTCCAATCGATAGACAAACTTGAAAATATGACCAAGGGGTGATTTTAACACTATTCTTGCACCTTTTCCGTGCCTAGATGATGCACCATCAAAATACATGTACCAAACTTTATCATTGAGATCACTAATATTTTGATCACCCTTATCATCAGGAGGAACTATGAAATTAGACATGATAGCATAATTCCCGATGTCGGATTGTTCTTTAATTATTTCGTTATGAGGTCTCTTAGGATCTTCAACATGGAATTTTCTCTTGGGCTCTCTATTAAGTCTCACAAAATCATCACCTCTAGGAGAAGGAATTGTAGCATATGACCAATTCATTTGAATACTCCCTCCTAGATCAGAGGTCCATTTTCTAGATAAAATCATACCCCAAGCATCAGGCACATCAACAACAACAATGTCCATAACAATCATAATTTCAGGTTAAACTGATAAATGAACTTGTAAATCTTTGATCAAACCATGAAATTCAATCTTCTTAGAATCCATGGCACATATATTGTAATAGGGTCTAGAAACACTTAAATTAAGCTGTTCCATGACCCTCTTAGTCATGACACAAGCTGATGCACCAGAATCCAGCATGCAATTATTCAATTTATACCCATTAACCATCAAAGTCATAAAGAAATGGTGATGATCCTTGTTATCTGAATCTAAACTTTGCAAATATATAGGAGCATCGTGATAATCAACCTCCGGGGATATCTGTTGAGAAACATTAATCTTGAGGACCTTCAATAGATTTTAGTAACTTAGCCCTTTGGGAAGGAATTTTCACAATCTCGGAGACAGGAACCTAGATTTTTCGCATTATTAAACCAACTTCCCAAATCGACATCTAATCTAGAGTTTGAAATTGGATTAAAAATTCGAGGGGGAATCTAGTTCCCACTCTGATCTTTATCCTTTCTTTGATAAGTTAAACCTTTATCTCTAGCAATTTCCATGATTTGCTCTGGAGAATGTTTTTCACCATATAATTTAGCCATAATATCATCTTCATTTTCAAAATTATTTATACTAAAACTTGATAAGGGATGCATAACATCTCGACTATTTTCCTTAACTTCCATCCAACCTTTCATAGGTAAAGGAAACTCTTTATCTACTACATTTATTTGATTACCTGCCCCAAACATTTCATTATAAAAAATCCTTCTAACTATGGGGCAAGTAGCCTCCTCATGAAGAGCATCACAAGCCCGACAGTAAGGTAGAGCATCATCAACCAAATTAGTATGTTCAAGCGGATTAGGAGGTCTCTGCTCGCTAGATTGACCCCTCTTTTGCCAATTATTATTCCAACTATTATTATTATTTCTAGGCTGCAAATTTTGTGTCTGAGCTCTTTCCATTTGAACCAACCTATTCTGCAAAGTAGCTAATTCCTTGGCATGGTTAGAGGTTAATTTCGCTTGGTTAATCTCCATGTTTTCAATCTTTTGCAACAATTTCTAAACAAGGTCGTTATCAGGTTCTTGAACCTCTTTTCCTTTAGGTTCTTTCAATTTCATTGAATGCCTATCAAAACCTGGGATTTCAGACTTCCTAGATGCTGCCTTATCTTTCTCAAGTTCTACTGCTAAGGCTTGACAATCCTTGTAATTGGGAAGTTTAGCACGTCTCAACTCATAGGAGGGCACAGGGCTAAAGGCATCAATATAAAAATCTTGAAAAGATTTGTCGGTAGGTTTATAATCTTGAGGTAGTTCCTTAATAATATCATTAAACCTTTTGTTAAATTCTTCAGCGGTTTCATTCTCTCTCTGTTTAATTATGCTAATAACTTTCACGAGGTGTCTTCCTTCTCTCTTATCTCCATACTTTTCCTTAAAGGCATTAACAATTGATTGCAAAGAATCAAATGAATCTCGAGGCTTTTCCGTAAACCAATCTAAAGCATCGCCCTCCAAGGTTAGAACAAAAAGGGTCATTTTAACATCTTCATGATTAAAATCAACAACCCTTGCATATTTTCCCAACCATGAACTAAAAGCTTTCAGATGTGAATTAGCACTAATTGCATTATTTCCCTGAAAGATAGGCATTTTATCCATCCCATGCTTTGGAATATCATTGGGATAACCTTGAATGTTAGAAAAATCGTAAGGGGAAAATATATCCATGATGTCATGCTCGATCGCGCTAGTAAAAAGCAGGCATATATCAGAGAGGGCTTCTTGTCCGAGGTTAACAAGAAGCGTACGAGAAGAGAGTTTATGCAATTGTACTCTGAAATCCCTTTCAGGATCAGGAGAAGGATTAAGCAAACTACTTGGATGCCTTTTGGTATACACCCTTGCAGAGAATAAATGAAGTGGAGTCGCCACCCGGACAGAAAGTGTAACATGGAAAAACTCGAAAGGAAGGAGTCAAAGACATGAAAGGATGAGAGGAAAGAAACGAGACAAATGTCGAGGAAACCAGGGACAAAAAAACTCTATCCCCGACAATGGCGCCAAAAAATGTTGTCACACAGAGTGTCTAGGCAGCGCGACAACACTCAGACCGGGGGTTGTCAACCTGATCCCCGATCTCTTCGTTTAAGCCGTCTCCCTAAGCTAAGGGGGGTAGACCCTATGGGATAAAGGAAGACCAACTGGGAAACAACTGGCTTGGGAGACACAGTGAGGGAAACAAGCACTCGATCAATATTTAAAATTTGATTAGATCTTAAATGCTTAAGACCAGTACCTTCACTAGATGAAGTGAAAATCGGATAATTGGTTTGTTGCTACTACTTAGGAAACAAACCTTTTAACAATTGCTTAAAAATATTTACTGAAATGTTTAGCATACGATGAGCATTAAAACATTCAAGCAATAACGATCAATTTCAATGACTTAGCAATGCTCCAACAATTAAATTTTCAAAAGAACAAATACTTTGAATAACCACGGAATTTAAAAGCTAAGCACCTAGAAATTAAAATGATTATGCTTGAAATTCCAAACCTAGGAAAATTTATCGTTTTCCAATAGTTAAACTCCAAATAAAAATTTAAGCACCTTTAACTACAATAAAATGATAAAATACTGATACTACAAAAATCTTTTCCTTCAAATTTTAGCCTTAGCACAAAAGGCTTTAAATCCACAAACTTAGAAAATCCTTTTGCTAAGTGAGAATTAATTCAAGATTTTCAATTTAAAATGACCAAACACACCCAAATTGCTCAAAAATTTATACATTTTTTATAAATGGTTTTGGACCTTTATTTTATTTTATTTTGAAGATAAAAATCTAAACAAAAATAAATCAAACCCAAGGATTAACCTTTATGCCTTTTTTAAATTTATTTTTTTTAGTTTATATTATTTTTTGATTTATTTTAAAATCAAAAGAAATAAAACTAAACTAAACTAACAAAAATCTAATTCTAAGACCAAAACCTAAGCTAAATAAAATCAAAAGGTAAATAATAAAAAAGTCTAGTTAAAACTAACACCTAATGAAAATAAAAAATATATGCTATGAGAGAGTGAACTATCAAACTTGAATAAAAATCATTGAGGTAACTCTAAGTCCTAAGATAGAAAAAATTGCCGACCCTAACTAAACACATACATTATTAAAAAAAAATAAAAAAATTGAAATGCTTTACTGTTTATGCATATGTGTAGGTTGGACGGCGGCAGCAAGGAACAATGTCGTATGGAGGAGGAAATCGATTTTCTTTGCAGGTTGGAGGGCCTTTGACACAGAGAGCCACGGATTTGCTTTGCAGGTTAGGAGATCGACGAGGGTAACACAGTAATGGCAGCATGAAGTTTGAAGGGGATCGATGGATGGAGGAGTATGGTTAGGCGAAGAGAGAAATGCAATTTGCAACGATGAAAACAGTATGCATATCGGATTGTATTTGGGCAGAAAGATATGCGTGGGAAGGGATGAGAGCAATGCTGATGCAGGTAGGGCAAGCGTAAAAGAAAAGCATAGGGAATGACAACCACGAGCAGTGTATGGAGATGGAGAAGCGCGAATGAGAGAAAAAGAATAGCACTGTGTGAGGGATCACTGAGGAGAGCCACAGGTACAACAAGCTGATGTGGGGGTTGGAAACTGATAAGAAGCCGCAGTTAGGTGTGAGGATGCGGGTGTATAATTTTAAATTTTTCTAGAATAGAAAAAATGCAGAAAAAGAAAAGAAAATGGTAACCCAATGAGCTCGAGAATATTTCTTAGAAATTTTTACTTAAATAGATGGATTCTTCTGCTAAAAATTTCTCTTTCAAAACTCATGAATTCTTCAGAAAATTTGAAAATCCTTTAGAGTAAAAACATCCTTTGAAGAATATACCTGCAAAAACGACGTTGAGGCTAGATTTTACCCTCCAGGTCCTAGATCTAGCTTTAGAACAAGAATACACCCTCAGATCTGCAACCTACTCCTAAAAACAAACACCCATAAAAATATATATACGATGATGAAACTAAAAATCCAAAAACCAGCTAAATAATTACAATATTCACAAGTTAAAGGCTCTAAGCAGTCAGATCTGTCATTATGCCACACACATTTTTTTTAAGATTTTAAATTTAAGATGAGGTGCTTCAAAAAACCCTTCATGCATCCACAATAAAAAATCTAATGATAAGCCCAGGATCAAAATTATCTGGGCTCTTCAGAAAATGCTATCCGAGTGTTGGCTGGTAAAACTGAAGACTTCCCTGAACCCCCGGTGATCTCAAGATCAAGGATTTCCTACACGACTTAATTCAACCTTTAACATAGAGAGAGAAGACGACAATGAAATTTAGATTTAATGGAGATACCTGCCATTATATTCAGAAATTGAACTATCATTCAAACCTTAATGACAAAAAAAAATACATGTGTTTAAATCACTCTTCAATAAGTTGACATCAATTGCTGAAAGTAAATCTATGCAAGAAAATAAAACATCTTACAACATTTTCCCGAAAAGTAACACCATTAGAGATTAACCCCAAAGTCTTTCTTTATTTGTACATGAAAAACGATTACAAGAGAGCTTCACTTAGCACACGACTCTAAGATCGAATGATCTCAACTGACCACTGACCTCTTATTTAAAAAAAAAATTCCCAACACTAGTTCAAGTGATCCTTGTCAAAGCGATCTCGACCGTTGATGAGGATCAAAAAAACTTTTAATCTCATCTTTCGAAATTAAAATAATGAGGAAATTAGAAATTATCATTTAAATGCATTTTAATTAATTCAAAAATATAATTTTTGAATTAGTTTCCTCAAATTTTTGACTTTGACTTCAACCTAGGGACCAAGGGCATAAAATTTAGCAAAATAATCATTTAACCTTAGTCCCTGGACTTCTTAAAATTTAATTTTTAAAGGACCCTTTAACTTAGCCTTTGGAAAATTTAAAATTACTTGGGACTTAGGACTTATGAGGGGATAAATTATTTTTCCAACCCTCAAGACATTTTACATCACTATTTTTATATTTTTACATCTCAAGGGGATAAACCCATTTGACATAGACCCTCATAGACTACCCAGTTCTGCAATACAAACATAATCTAGCAGATCAAGCAATTTGTAACAAAATAACCTAACCAAATAGTTGGGATTATTCCCAAATCACTTTTACATAGACTCGATCTAACACACTAGGACTCCCCTAAGATTCTAATGACAAAATCTATTCCGGCTTTGGGGTAAGGCTGAAGGAAAACTCTGCTGATCATGGATCGGCGAGAAAAAAAACCTTCCGAAATGTAGATCATCACTAAAAAATTAGGTTTACCTAGGCAATTGCATGCATGACACAGATCTGCTAAGATTATTTACAATTTACACATGCAGACTGGGTTTGCAAAATAACATGATCAGGCTGATGATGATAGTTGGACGGCATGGACACATTGATTAAGTGCTATCCCTTTTGTGAAAAAATGGGGTGTACTGCTATGGGTCGTTGACACGTAGTGGTCAAGAAGACCCAGGGAGGAAAGCCAAGGAGAAGCAGATATGTGAAGTAACAAGAGCAAGAAGCCAAGGAGGAAAACCATCAGGGAAGCCATTGGAAGACAAGAACAAGAGCCATGAAAGAGTAGCCATCAGAAATCACAGAGAAGCCACAGGAAAGCCAAGCCAAGAGTAAGAGTTTGTTACAAACTGTTTTTATTGAAATATCACATATGCTCAAGAGTAAGAGCCATATCAGAGACATCGCATGAAATATTGGAGGAGCTAACATAACATAGGAGTTAATAGTGTTATCAAAGGAATTATATCGACGACTTTATTATCTATTACCACTCAAACCCCCGATTGTAATATAATGGAGTCAAGAAATGAACGACGAAGATCCAACCTAAGTGATTTCGGAAGAAGAATGGCGGAGGAATAGATCTGGATCGTCAGATCGATGGTGGTTACCAACTGTGGGGTTAGGAAAGTATGGATTTCCTTGATCATGGCTAAAGTCCCGCACTCAATCCTAGTCGTCGATCACATATTCAACTCTTAGATCATAGTCAACTGTGGGGGTTAAGGCCATTTTAATCCGTGTGCCAGTCGAAGTCTCGCAAACCATAGATTGCGATATAATACGCAAACCCGATAGCTCCAATAGAACACGCCCTAATGTAATATCACATCCGCATCATCGAAAGTCAATGTCACACTAAAACTGCGATTCCGATAATACATGCGGACCCGAATAGGTGATAGTAACAGCCCTAATATAACATCGCATTTTCCATATCGCAAGCCTTATAGGGTTGTCACGGTAAAACCTCCGATTACGATATAATATTGTGGACCTGCTGCACCATTATAACATGACTTTATCCAATATCACATCCGCAATATCGCTAGTTTCTAAGGGATGTCAAACCATCGATTGCGATAAGGCTATGGACCCAACAGATTTATTAACAACTGTTTAATATCATATCACATCCGCTCCATCAACAGTAGGGGAATCGGCGATGTTATATGCAAACCTTCGAAAGTTGCGATTGCGGGGGTAAGATGATGACGTGGCAGGTCCTCTGATATATTTTAATATACCACCTCATGCGCAAGTCGGCCCCTTCACCTTTGAATGAGTCGTTTCAATTCATTGGAAAACTCATTATATATATAATAATAGATGTAGTACATACATAACATACAACATACATATCACATACATACATACATACATACATACATATATAATTATATATTATATATATATATATATACAAGTGTTGAAACGCTTCACTTCTGTGAGGCGCATCAGACATCTATCACAGAGAACAAAAAAAGTTCACAACTTGTGAATTGGAAGAAATAGAGGAAGCCGAAGGTCTGGCAGACGTAGAAGGTGCAGTAGAAGTCAAAGGTCTGGTAGACAGAGAAGGTGCAGTAGAAGCCGAATGAAGAATAAAGTTGAAGATAGAGCAGGAGGACAATCTTTTGACTTGATTCATCTTGAAAGATAGGGTCAGAGCCCTTGGAGTTGGTGCCTCAGAATTGGAAGGATTGGTGTCCTTGGAGTTGGTGCTCCTAAATCCAAGGTTGGTGCCTTGACAACATAGGGTCGAAGCCCTAGAGGTCGGAGCCTCATCAAAACCAAGTTGGAGCTTGGAACACATTTATATTGTATTTATTATTTTACTCAATAAAATTATACTTGTACATTTCTCTATTTAAATTGTGAAGAATTAAACTGGTAATAATGGCAATTGAAAGAAAACACTGATTCACCCCGCCCTCTTAGTATTTCCAACAACAAGAAAATCCTAATTTCATTTTGTCCTTAAATTAAATTAAGAATAAAATTGTAATTCCACATCACATGGCAACTTGTATTAGTTAACTAAGTTAATTTGACTTAGTTGACTCAGTGAATTCGAGTTGAGGGTCTAACTTGAGTCATGTAGAGTCTCTCCTACATTATAGGAGCTCTGGTTGAGCTTATTTTGAGTTGTAATTAATTAATTCAATTTAACTGAGTTAAAGTTAGATAAAGTAGTTCCAATTGTTGGAGGAACTAGTGGGAGATCTAGGAGTGGGGTGTTGTCTGCAGTGATCAACTAGTTAAATGATGATTCACTCATAATTGACTCATGCATGTTAGATCTAAGAGATACCCTGTTGAGATTGGAGTTCAGGGACAATGTACTATTTGTTGTATAATCATCTGAATTGTATAGGTGGTGCATGCAAAGAGAAAGGCCTATGAGGGTTGCATAATTCCAATTAAGGAATTTCCCTAATTAAGAGGGTGCTAATTCCCAAAGAAACAATGCAAGGTAATAGGGACTTTGGAAAGAAAAAAATTGGTTAAGTATTGGCCTGGGCTTGTCTAGGAAGTTGCGAGACATATAGAGATGGTGCAAAGGTTGCTTAGGCTTGAGCAAAGCATTGTAATCTTCTCATATTTTTTGAATAATGCAATATACAGATAGAAGGGGTTTTGTAAGATTCTGACTATAAATTTCCCAAGGTATTCAGAGTTTTTCTGGAACTGTGGTGCTAAATTCATGGATGGTGTTATGATAGTCACTTTAAAATGTGTTGTTGTAGCAACCAAGTTTAATTTCTATTTTTTTCTTAGTGAGAAATACAATGATAGATACTAGAAGAATCCAACTTATTCCCAACCACTAATTATTTTATTTAATTTCAGAAACACTTATGGGAGCTGGAACATATATTATATTTAGAATGAGTGGCCAATGCATACAATTTCTACTAATATTTAATCTCAGAATTACAAAAATTGAGGATGTAGTGGATTATGGTCTCCTGTAGTGGCTCGAATGGGTCCTAAAGAATATTTGTAGTTGCAGATAACACACTTTCCATCCAAGAGTAAATACAACCACGTGAAATATATAAAACTTCCACAGGTACGTTCAATAGTGAGAGATGGGTAATGTGGGCCCTCAAATCAATTTATAATGCAACAGCTACTATTCGTGATCCCCTCCTATACAATGCCTCCACCCCTCTGCTCCAATTACTTGGGACGTTGGTGATATAAGCCTTTGTCACCCCCCAAAAAAATGAATTGGACCACTCCAAGCATACACGTCCTTTCTACAATATGCATAGACTATTATGGAAGGTGTTCACGTTCAAAAGAAGACAAAATTTCTTGGCACGCTCAACAATTCGCAACACAACCCTACCTTAAGTGTGGTTGGGCTCCACTGTGTATATACTCCAACTAGATTTCAATTCACAGCCCCAAAAGATGTCTAAACGACTTTATTATGATATTAGGTAGGGCCCACAACTATTTCACTCATGTTTGTCACCAATACCCAACTCAAGAAGAAATGAAACTTAGTTCTGTGAACAATGTTTCCATCCCAACAACATAATGTATAGAACTCTGCCTCCACAGAAGTATAATCGTGCAACCTTGCTACTAGTCTTCGAACTAGCGAAGAAGGAAGGAACTCCCTCATCCAAAATTAAGGAAACTCGAGTTATTATGACAAAAGCTCATTCCTTGTGCACATTTATCCTCTGCTACTCCCTTTTCTTACTGGCTTGAATGACAGAATGGAAGAAATGTCTTCCCATACTGTTGGCTTTGATTCAGATTTTCTGGTAGCTTCCCCATATGCAAAAGAGATATAGAAAATACCAAATAACTTTTAAAATCAATAGATAGAACTTGAATACCTCATCTTTTCTTACAAATCTCATTCTCCATTGAAGCTCTATGGTGAAATCTGAGTGACTTCGCTCTTAGACTAGGGGGTCTCGTTGCAACACCGAAGTCTATTATGGCAGTTAGGGCTTCAAAGTCCTCAACTTCCTCTTCCAACTCTCTCCAAGAGCTCTCTCTTCAAACTCACACAATGCACCAATGAATTATAGTCTCCTCAATTCCTTTCTTTAATGAGTTTAGGATTGTGTTGTAGTGGCTACAACCACCCTCCAAAATTTTGCCTTAGCCTGTTTTGGAGCCTCCCTACCAACCTTCACAGTAGCTTGCCTTGCTTCGTCAAGTCCTCAAGCTTCAGTGTCTTTCTTGTTCAAAGGAAACTTGTCGATCAAAATTTGATCTTTTCCCTTCACAAGCTACTCACCTAGACTTGGTCCAACAGCAAGCTGAGTAGCTTCCCCTTGGAAATTGTGCATTTCTGGAGGGCAACAAGTATTCCCTCCAAAAATTGCGCAATACTCTCTGAATAGCCTGCTACTGGGAAAAAATTGCGCAAATCCTACTTGGAGGGTTGGTTGGTAGGATTGCGCAATCCTGCCAGCCGACCCTCCCAGCAAGATTTGTGCAAATTTTTCCCAGCAACAGGCTGTTTAGCCCGAGATTTGTGAAAATTTTTTGCAATCCTGCCAGCCAACTCTCCTAGCAGGATTTGCACAAATGTTTCCTAGCAACAGGCTATTTAGCCCATGATTTGCGCAAATTTTTCCCAGCAGGGTTTTTAGCCCAGGATTTGCGCAAATCTAGGCAGCAGTCAGCTGGTCTACCTAGTAATTGCGCAAACTTCCTAGGCAGCCAGCCCAGCTCCCAACCAAAAATGCGCATTTTTCTCCAGCTGTCGAGCAGTCTCTTGCAAGTGCAGTTGAGTTGACCGGTTCCCTCCAAGACTGAGCAAAACTGACTTGCATGCATGGGCTGCTTCTCTCAAGGAAACATGCAAAGGCATCCCTTGTTTCAGGGATCTATGTTTAGCAGTTGGAGGTTACATGCAAGGATCATTTCAGAAACCTCCCACCAAGTGTCGCTTCCCCTAGATTTGTGGCATGCGCGTCACTACCTTGATGTTATAAAAACTCATCAACAAATGCTGCAGAGCTCATTCCTCTGACATCCCACATCACACCTAGGAGCAGTTGTCACATTCAACTTAGCTGGTTTGGGGCAAGCTCGCTTCCCATGCTTTGTGCTGCATTTCTGTTACTTTTTGTGTTTTCTTTTGTGGGAGTACTATTTGCTTGATTTCTTTGTACGCTTGCTGTCGCTTACGTGTATACTAGCTTGTCCTAGTTATGTTTCAGTTTTTGTTGCTATCTCACTATTGTCGCATGCATGTAATTGTTTTTCACAGACGTTCACCCAACCAGTGAACTGCCTCACCCACATGCATGTTGATATATTTGCTCAATCTTCCATTCATGTTTTACATGCACTGTTTATCACTTCTGCTATCACTTAGTGTCGCCATGCATTTCATTGACTTGCTTTCAGTTACCCGTTGGCAAGTAGGGCCAACCTTGGCCCGGTCTTTGCCTTCACCAAGGATGCATTTTGCAATCTAGAGAAGGAAGGCTCACCTTCCTCTCGAGATTTGAACATTATGGCCCAACACTGGCCTCCTGGACTAAATTGCGCATTTCTAGAGGTCAGTGGCTACTTGGCCCAAAAATTTGCGTAAATCTGTCCCTTGGCCAGCAATCTTCCCCATTTGGAATTACACATTACGCAATCCCAACAGTCAACTGCCCGACTGGACTGTGAATTACACAGTTCCAATAATCAGTCAGTCTCTCAATAGCCCAGACTGTGCCTTATGTAGTCTTGGCAGTCAGTCTCCTGACCTCCCAACCGAAATTGCGCAACCTTCATGATCATTCACCCAGGTATGTTGCAAGTTAGTTCTCATGTTAATTTTGGTTTTCCACTGACAGATTGCTCACTATAAGTGTTGCCATGTCTCCAGGTATCACAGGTTTTCATCTGCTTCTCAATAGTACATGTACAATGGTTTCTAGGAGAGCAGAGATGAATACACCATTCATAGCATGCTTGGGGATGCAGTCAATCAAGTGTCCATGGGCTTACCTACTCACAAAGACATCAAGTTGTTCATGGACAAGGAAACCAAGCAATAACATCACAGTGAGTAGCATCATGAACAAAAGCTGAAGGCATCATACTAAATGCAGCGAATGCAACAAATGCAAGAGGAGGGTTGTTGACAAGATAGAGGTGGAGCAAAGTTGCAAGATCAAGCAGATCCACTGATAATGAAAGCAACTTTGGAGACTCAGGCTATGAAGTGACGACGCAACATGAAGATCGCACGAAGGAAGAAGATGGAAGAAAGAAGGAGTTGCATGTGTTGAAGGAACAACTCAAGAAGAACATGAAGCTGCACAAACAGTCCAATGAGTTGTAGCAGGAACAAGAACAACAGTGGGTGCAACATGCACTCGCGGATGAAACTGCGGCAGTATGAGTTAAGGATCTATCCCAGTAGCTAACACAGAGAAAACATGGTGAGAAATATTGTTGATCGCATGCAAGGGATCCAACAACATGCATGTCGTTGAGTGCACGAATGCAATCCAACCCATTCAACACACTCACCAAGGCAAAGACAAGAAGCAAGTCCAATTGGGGTTCAACTTGTACTTCAGAAAGTTGATGCACATGACCACCAACACACACTTGAAGAGAAGCATGGACACTATTCATCAGTGTGTTACCGGTTCAACCATACCTAAGAAGACCATGCACATGTTAGCAGATGAGTTGGAGAAAGCGATCGAATCAATGCACCTGTTACAATGGAGGCAAGAGTTCGTTTCAACAAGATGTCACCATGAGGTGCATGCACATCATCAAGGATGATCAAGCTTGGCATCAACTCACCACCTTCATCATCGCAAGCATGTAAAAGAGTTGGTCTCATCACAGCGGACCAAGTGTCAGTGATGTCTTGCAAGGATTGCTCAAGCCATGTTGTCTCAAATGAGTACATGTGCATTGTAATGTTGAGTCATGTCAAGTGTAAGTCAAGTGTCAATGGTTGGATGTAACATGTTGATTTGGGGTAGCATCAGATATGCTCTAGCCATAAAATTTGGCGGAGAGGATGGGGCAAATGAAATCTCCAATATCCAGAAAGGGTTTGGGGAGATTCTAAACAATTCAGGAGATATTAAAATAATTAATATTTTAATGGAGTCCCTAAGTCTAAACTTAGGAAAAATAAAATATTAATATGCATTAATATGAAACTATGTTAGAATGGTCCAAAAGACATGGATCAAGCCAGATCTAATCTTAGCCGTTGATTAGGGACTTAATATCGGCTGTTGATTTGTCAACGAGAAAAATATAAGAGGAGGCTTGAGGGTCACTTGGAGGACACACTGAGGGAGACCAGTCAATTCAATTTTTGGAGCGAGGTTAGCTAATAAATTGAACCAGTGGTCTGGAGAGCAGTCAGGAGGTAGCAAGTACGGAACAGAGAGACGGGAGATCAGTGCAGAGGCAGAAGAGGTAGACACAGGGGCTAGAGGAAGCCACGCAGAGGCAGCAGAGACTGCGCAGAGCAAGCAAGTCACGCATCATCCATGCAGAGGCTGCAAGAGTGACGCAGAAGGCCAGAGAGGCTGCATAGAGCCTCAGTAGGTTGACGCAACGGGTTTCATACTGACGCAAAGGATTTCAGGATGACGCAGAGGTTAGTAGGGCCTACGCCAGCTTCAATTGAAGTGATGGAGAATTTGTCTATCTATGGGTAAGCCAGTTTGGCACCCTCTTGTACTAGAAAATTGCTGAATAATAAAATCCTCCCTTGCCGCACTGGTTTTCTCACATTGGGTTTTTTCGGGGACATTAGTCCAAAATAACTGTGTCAATGTGTTGATTCTTGTGTGTATTTTTGTTTTTGTATTACGGTGTGATATCTGCAACATTGTTCATTTTAATGTTTTTTGAAGTAATTTCATGAATAACTTATGGTGAAATAAGTAGGAAAAGTAAATTAGTTGATGCAATGATAGAATTTTCACATGGTATCAGAGCAAGTAATCAAAGACAGAAAGGGAAAATTAGTTATGGGTTGAGACCACAATGCAGAGGCATCTACCTTAGGGTACTCACGTAAATTTTTAGAAGATTGCACAAGAGAAAGAGATTTCGATTTCTCTATGTTGGCTTCCATGTTGGAAGAAGTAGTGGCGTGCATGACTAGTGATGCATCATTAGGAGTATAGTATATAGACAGTGGAGCCTCGTGGCATATGATGAGAATCAGGGGGTGTTTTTCAGAATATCGAAAAGAGAGGATGAGCTTTCAGATCACTATGGGGAACAAGGCAAAGTGTATTCCAGTAGGAAAGAGTAACATAGTTTTTCAGACAGAATTAGGAGAGCGGTTTCATGCCACAAATGTGTTGCATGTACCAAGATTGGGGATGAACTTACTTTCCGTGTCACAACTACAAGGCAAGAGCTATGATGTATGCTTCATCAAGGAAAAGGTATATGATAAACACTCGAGCTGGAAAAAGAAAGTGCAGATCGGGATCAAAAGTAATGGGTTGTATAGTTTACAACTAGAATCTCCAATGGTACTAATAGGCAGTCATGGGGACAAGGAATTGAACAAACTATGGCACAAAAGGTTGGGTCACTTGCACCATGGAGCTCTGAGAATTCTTAGGAGTACAGTAATAGGAGTTCCAGATCTGAGTACAAAACGAGATGATGTATGCAGGGGATGCGCTTTGGGGAAGTATGTCAAGGCGACATTTCCTAGAAGCAAACACATGGCCAAGAGTGTACTAGGAATGATACATTCAGATATTTTTGGACCTATGTCCGTCAAAGCTTTTAGTGGTGCCTAGTATTTCCTTACCTTCAATGATGACCACTCGAGGAAAACTTGGATCTATTTTCTAAAAACCAAGGATGAGTTTTTTGTTGATTCAAGGAGTTCAAGTCTCTAGTGGAGAATCTGACTGCTAAGAAAATAAAAGTATTACGCTCAGATAATGGTGGAGAATATGTCGATAAGGACTTCACTAATTATTGCACTAAGGAGTACATCAGAAGAGAGTGGAAAACTCCCTACAATCTAGAGCAGAATGGGGTGGCAGAAAGGAAAAACATAACCATTGTAGAAGAAACTAGGGCCATGCTGTATGATCAGGATATGCCAAAATTCCTAGGTGCGGAAGCATGCAACACAGTTGTCTACGTTCAAAACAAGACTTGTCATCGGGCATTGGGAAAGATTACTCCAGAGAAAATCTTCATTGGGAAGACGCCTGAAGTCAGTCATTTCAGGATATTTGGGAGTTTAGCATATTGTTGCATACCTGAAGAAAAGAGGAAGAAGTTGGATCAGACTGCATAAAAGGGGTATCTGGTGGGATATAGTGAGAACGCTAAGGCATACATAATCTATCTTCCAGGGAGCAGGAAGGTAGTAATACGACAAGATGTAAAGTTCATGGAGGACAAGGCTTTCCGAAGATCTTGCGAAATGCCTTCCGAGGAACATTCGAAAGAGGATCTGTTGGTCATGCCTCTTCAAACAACAAAAGTGAATTATCCTTCCTCAGGTTAGGAAGATTCTCAAGATGAGGAGGAGAAGTGAATAGAAGCATCTGTTGGCAGAGGAATAAATAGCAGAGAACTTTGTCAGATTCTGCATGATGCAGAGAACTTCATTGGTGAGCCAAGGAACAGTAAGAGGGAGCAAAAAAAACTAGACAAGTATCAGGCATTAGTAGCTCAGGATGGGGAGCCTACCAGTTTCAAGGAGGAAGCTCAGCATCAAGTCTGGCTAGATGCAATGGTGGAGGAGTATAACTCCATAATGGTGAACGATGTCTAGGAAGTGGTGTCAAGCCCTTAAGATAGATCTATGGTAGGTTCAATATGGATCTACAAGGTCAAGTATGTTGGGTACGATAGCGTTGAGAAATACAAGGCCAGGTTTGTGGCTAAGGGGTATACTCAAAACGAAGGGATTGACTATGAGGAAATCTTCGCCCCGGTATCCAGGTATACATCTATTAGGATCGTGATATCTCTTGTAGCCCAAATGGGATGGGAGATCCATAAGATGGATGTCAAGATGACATTTCTAAACGGGGTAATAGAAGAAGAGGTATACATTGAACAACCAAAGGGCTTTGAAACTCATGAGAAGATGTCTCATGTATGCAGAGTGAAGAAATACTTGTATGGGCTGAAGCAGGCACCGAGAGTGTGGTATGGTTGAATATATGGCTACTTGTAGAAGATGGGGATTGTCAAGACTGACGCGGATCTGAATCTCTACTATTTGGTCGTAGAGAACGAGCCACTTATCTTAGTATTATATGTGGATGATCTCTTTCTGACATGATCATTCTGACTCATTGAGGACTGCAAAAAGAATCTAGCCACAGAGTTCGATATGAAGGATCTGTCACGAATGCACTACTTCCTAGGGTTGGGAGTTTGGCAGCAGAAAGGAGATATCTTCCTTGGGTAAGGGAGGTATGCTATAGAGATCCTGAAAAGGTTCGGGATGGGAGAATGTAGACCTATGGCTACGCCAATGATCACCAACTAGAAGAATATTGATGCATCAGAAGACAAGGATGTTGATCCCACCCTTTACTGATAACTCATAGGGTCCCTGATGTATCTGGTCAATACCAGGTCAGATATGTGTTATGCTGTCAACACCCTCATTCAGTTCATGGTGGAACTAAAGAGGGCACACTAGGGAGTAGCCAAATACATTCTCAGATATTTACAGGGAATAGTTGATTATGGGCTCTTATATACCAAGGGGAAGGATATCAGGTTGAGTAGATTTATTAATGCAAATTGGGTAGGAAGTTTAATGGATCATAAAAGTACCTCTGGGTATTGTTTCAACATTGGATCAAGAGTGACCTCCTGGTGCAGTAGGAAACATAAGTTGTGGCTCTGAGCTCATCTAAGGCAGAATATATGGAAGAAAGCACAACTTCATGTGAGGCCATATGGCTTAGAAAACCGCTGGTAATCCTATTCATAAGAAACATGGAGGCCCTTGGAAAGTCAAAATTTGACTATCAGAAGTAGTGTGTTAGTAGCACGAATGAAGAGGGAGTTGTAGTGCAGATGCAGTGTTGGGAGAAAGGACTAGCAACAACATAGATGCAGAGGGAGTTGCAGTGCGGATGCAGTGTTGGGAGAAAGGACCAGCAGCAACATGGATGCAACAGTGGTAGTAGCAAAGTCATGGGCAGCAGTACAAGATGCAACAGTGCAAAGGATGTTGGTCAGGGAGGCTTAACATTAGCACAGGGACTAATGTTAGATGATCAGGGTGATACTCAATGAGGAGTATTACTAGAGCACAGTCCTCACTAAGAGGGAGTGTTGATTTGGGATATCATCAGATGTGCTCTAACCACAAAATTTGGTGGAGAGGTTGGGGCACATGAGATATCCAATACCTAGAAAGGGTTTGGGTAGATTCTAAATAGTTCAAGAGATATTAAAAGAATTAATTTTTTTTAATGGAGTCCCTAAGTCTAAACTTAGGGAAAATAAAATATTAATGTGTATTAATATGAAAATGTGTTAGAATGGTCCAAAAGACATGGATCAAGACAGATCTAATCTTAGCCATTGATTGGGGACTTAATCTTGGCCGTTGATTTGTCAACGAGAAAAGTATAAGAGGAGGCTTGAGGGTCACTTGGAGGACACACTGAGGGAGACTAGTCAGTTCAATTTTTGGAGTGGGGTTAGTTGAGAAATTGAACCAGTGGTCTGGAGAGCAGTCAGAAGGCAACAAGTACGGAACAAAGAGACAAGATATCAACGCAGAGGCAGACACAGGGGCCAGAGGAAGCCACGTAGAGGCAGCAAAGACTATACAGAGCCAGCAAGGCATGCGTCATCCACGCAAAGGTTGCAGGAGTGACGCAGAAGGCTAGAGAGGTTGCACAGAGCCTTAGTAGGCTAACGCAGAGGGTTTCAGGTTGACGCAGAGGTTAGTAGGGCCTACACCTGGTTCAATGGAAGTGCTGGAGAATTTGTCTATCTGTGGGTAATCCAGTTTGGCACCCTGTTATACTAGAAAATTGCTGAATAATAAAATCCTCCCTTGCTGCACCGATTTTCCCACATTGGGTTTTTCCAGGGACATTAGTCCAAAATAACTGTGTCAATGTGTTGATTCTTGTGCATATGTTTGTTTCTATATTACAGTGTGATATTTGCAATAATATTTATTTTAATGTTTGTTGAAGTAATTTCATGAATATCTTATGGTGAAATAAGTAGGAAAAGTAAATCAGTTGCTACAGTTATAGAATTTTCACAGTGATCGCATGCAAGGGATCCAACAACATGCATGTCGTTGAGTGCACAAATGCAATCCAACCCATTCAACATACTCACCAAGGTGAAAACAAGAAGCAAGTCCAATTGGGGTTGAACTTGTACTTTAGGAAGTTGATGTGCATGACCACCAACACACACTTGAAGATCAGCATGGACATTATGCATCAATGTGTTGTCGGTTCAAACATACCCAAGAAGACCATGTGCATGTTAACAGACAAGTTAGACGAAGGGGCCGAATCAATGCATTGGTTGCAACATAGGCAAGTGTTTGTTTCAACAATATGTCACCATGAGGTGCATGCACATCATCATAGATGACCAAGCTTAGCATTAGCTCACCACCTTCACCATCATAAGCATGTCAAAGAGTTGGTCTCATCACAGCGGATCGAGTGCCAGTGATGTCTTGTAAGGCTTGCTCAAGCCATGTTGTCTCACATGAGTACATGTGCATTGCAATGTTGAGTCATGTCAAGTGTAAGTCAAGTGTTAATGGTCGGATGTAACAATCATAAAGTATGTGAAGAGTCATGAGGGTAGCTGAAATGTCACAAAGGGGAATGTCAAGGGTCACCCCACCCTTTGCTATAAATAGTTCCTCATAACTCATTGTAGAGGCTTTTGGTCAGCCAAGCTTCTACTAAGACTATCTTGAAGAAGTCTTGGACAATATTGTAACGTGCCTTGGCTTCTCCACTGCATGGAGATAGTACATCTCTTTGGAGGAGTAGGCAGAGGTGGCTGTAACGTTCCGCTAATGAGGCTAGCAGGTTTACATGGTGTTTTGTATGATTGTGACTTACACTTCTTTATATAATAAAAGCCAACACATTTTCATGCATATTTTGTTATTGTAGTTGGACTGCTCCAGTTGTTTTAATGATATATGTTGTTTAACTTACGTACTTGTTTACGATATGATTTGTATGCAATTATATGAATCTTGTTGTAATGTGTTGCATATGTTGTTAATTCTGTCACTGTTCGTGTCGACTACTTTGCCGGACACCAGACAGACCTTTCTCTGAACCTTGTTATATTAACCGTCACACTTATCTCGGACTGATCCGCAAGTGTTGCTCGTGTTATCTTACGTTGTAGGTTGTGACTGTCGCATCCGTGTCCACTGCTCTTTCGGAAGTTGTGCATGTCCTTTTTGTTGTGTGTTCCTAGCCAAGTTGGGACTGATCCCTTTCAATTTGGAACTCACATTCACTTTCCTCTCCCTTTGAAGTGTTGGAACCTCTCATACTCATTCCTTGAATCACTGCATCAGTCACACCTTTGCTAATGACAGAGTTATCTTACTTGCCTCTGTGTGACATCGCGGTCAAGGCATTACTTGACAACCCATTGTTGGGACTCCTACACCAAATGGTTTGAGGTCTAATTGAGGCCTCTTACCAGGGAGATCCCCTTGACATGTTGGTGGGTCCAACACCGTCAACATTTATGGCGCTAGAAGGAGGGCCTGATGACAAGTAGTGTCCTCTCATCTATTTTTGAACCTTTGCATACCTTTCATGGAGTCTTGCATTCTTCTTCCCTGAGGTGTTTTTTCGATTGATTAGATGTCTCCATCTCAGGGAAGATTTCTGATCTCTCGTCCACTCACAAGTATGATGGTGAAGGTGAAGTAGCTTGGCCTAAGCACTTACATAACTTTCTTTCCATGATTTATGAGGAAGATGAGTTTACTGACGAATAGGATGGTCTGTTGCTTGCATTCACACTTTGCGAATCTCCATTTCGTTGGGTGCTTAGCCTAGCGGCTGACACCATGCACTTGACTGGAATTTGTTACAACAACAGAAGGCTCTGCATGAATTCGTTATTGATTTTTGGCTGTACTTCCGTGACTTGCAGTTTCAAGCTCCAAGGAGCCAGATGAAGTTTGCTTATCTTTGGGACCGGTTCAAGTATTGTATTAAGAAATCTTCTCGTCCCAAGAGAAAGATCGATGTTAAGCCCCGTTCAACCTTCTTCGTTGACGGGACTACGAAATCCCATGTGGGCGCAGGCACTGTCTCAATGGACTGTCCGCCTCCCCCTCATTCAATAGTTCCACCATCGCCCAGTGATGCTGAGGATCATGTTCGCACATCTGTTCATATTTCACACCCTTCCAACATCACTCCACTCAATTTTTGCACAGATTTGCTTGTGATTCCTTCGAGATCCCATGTGCATTCTTTTCTTTGACCTCCGTCTTCGCACTCATTTGTTCCTTTGGATGGTGTTGTCTTGTGTTCATCCATTCTAGATTATTCACTTGTTGTGAAGGAGGAACAACCCACTAACGAAGTTGGTGTTGCACAACCAACATGCGCTGTCATTCATGAAGAGTATGAGTGGGAGTTTGAATATCAAAACTCGGCGAAGGATGACTCCCTTCTGTCTGAGCCCCCTCCGTTCTTTCCTAGCCTCTTTGGTGAACCTGCCATCCATGATTTTGCATGTGTCTCTTCATGCACAGATGCACTTATTGTTGATCACTCGCAAGACACATTGGATGTTAGTCCATCATTCGAAAACAAAGAGGATAAGTTATTCATTGAAGATCCACTTGATCCTTCATCAGTCTTTTCCGAAAACACAGAGGATGAGTTCTTTCACTTTTCATCTACCCCTCTGTTGAAACATATGATCATGAGGATGTCGAAGACTTAATTGATTTTTCTGATCGTGGCGGTCGTGATCCATTTGCTTCCATTTTTTATCACGATCATGAATCTATCGCAGTTGATCTTTTGAAGCCACCAATTTATGATGATCTACTTGATGATGAAGTTGAGACACCCAAGACTATCGAGGCACTTCAGCCCAAGCTGATGGTTATGTAAGGCCCTCGCTCTCTTGGGGTCAGTCTCACTTCCGATCATGAAACTGTTCAATCACCAAAGGCTCCTAGGTTCCTCATCACTTGTTTATATGCATTGAAGATCCATCTCACACACAGATCACACTTCCTCCACTTGAACTACATGATCCCATTGCTCATGCATTGAAGGAGTCTTACATTGCAAGCACTTTTTTGCGATGCAAGTTATCTTTGTTTCTTTCGTTTGCTTGCGTGTCTTAGTAAAGAGTGCGTTTTTGCTTCAAAGTTGCACGTAGTGTCACACAACACCATGATAAGTCCACAGACTGTCCGTCATGCACATGCACTCACTTATGTCCCGTGGGCACTTTGAAACATGAAGTGTGGCTGTCTTCACTGTTATATATTTCTTGTATGCTGGTCCTAACAACTGGGTTACTCGTGGACCAAGCTTCACCCACATGGGTCTACCAATGCGCCGATGACTGCATTGGAAGTATCACTTCATGTGATCAGGCCCATGCATGTTAGTGTAATGCTGATTTGGAGTAGCATCAAATGTGCTCTAGCCATGAAATTTGGTGGAGAGGTTGGGGAACATGAGATCTCCAATACTCAGAAAGGGTTTGCACAAATTATATATAAATCAGGAGATACTAAAATAATTAATATTTTTAATGAAGTCCCTAAGTCTAAACTTAGGGAAAATTAAAATACTAATGTGTATTAATATGAGTCTGTGTTATAATGGTCCAAAAGACATGGATCAAGCTAGATCTAATCCTAGTTGTTGATTAGGGACTTAATCTCGGTCGTTGAGATGTCAACAAGAAAAGTATAAGTGGAGGCTTGAGGGTCACTTGGAGAACACGCTGAGGGAGACCAATCAGTTTAATTTCTGGAGTGGGGTTAGCTGAGAAATTGAACTAGTGGTCTGGACAGTAGTCAGGAGGCAGCAAGTACGGAATAGAGAGATGGGAGATTAGTGGAAAGGTAGAAGAGGTAGATGTAGAGCCAGAGGAATCCACGCAGAGGCAGCAGAGACTATGCAGAGCCAAAAGGGCTTGCGTCATCCACACAAAAGCTGCAGGAGTGATGCAGAAGGCCAGAGAGACTGTGCAGAGCCTTAGTAGGTTGATGCAAACCCTTAGTAGGCTAACTCAGAGCCTCAATAGGTTGACGCAGAGGATTTCAGGTTGGCGCAGAGGGTTTCAGGCTGACGCGAGGTCAATAAGGCCTACGCTGGGTTTAGAAAAATTTGTCTATCTATGGGTAAGCCAGATTGGCACCCTGTTGTACTATAAAATTGCTGAATAATAAAATCCTCCCTTGTTACACCGGTTTTCCCACATTGGGTTTTTCCAGGGACATTAGTCCAAAATAACTTTGTCAATGTGTGTATATGATTGTTTATGTATTACGGTGTGATATTTGCAGTAGTATTTATTTTCATGTTTGTTGAAGTAGTTTCATGAATAACTTATGATGAAATAAGGAGAGACAGAAAGGGAAAATCAGTTATGGGTCGAGACCACGATGCAGAGGAATCCACCTCAGGGGACTCATATATATTTTCAGAAGATTTCACAAGAGAGAGATTTTGATTTCTTTATGTTGGCTTCCAGGTTGGAAGATGAAGTTAGTGCTACATCATCATAAGTGTGGTATATAGACAGTGGAGCCTCATGGAATATGAGGGGAATCAAGGAGTGTTTTTTGGAATATCGAGAAGAGAAGATGAATTTTCAAATCACCATGGGGGACAACGCAAAGTGTACTCTAGTAGGAAAGGGTACCATAGTTTTTCTAACAGAATTAGGAGAATGGTTCCGTCCCATAAATGTGCTACATGTACCAGGATTGGGGATGGACTTACTTTCCATGTCACAACTACAAGGCAAGGGCTATGACGTTTACTTCATCAAGGAAAAGGTATATGTCAAACACCCGAGATGGAAAAAGAAAGTGTAGATCAGGATCAAATGTAATCAGTTTTATAAATTACAACTAGAATCTCTAATGGCACTAATAGGTAGTCATGGGGACAAAGACTTGAACAAACTATGGCACAAAAGGATGGGTCACTTGCACCATGGAGCCTTGAGAATTCTCTGGAGCACTGTAATAGGGGTTCCGGATCTGACTACGGAATGAGACGATGTATGCAGGGGATGCGCTCTAGGAAAGTATGCCAAAGCGACATTTCATAGGAGCAACCATAGGGCCAAGAGTGTACTATGACTGATACACTCAAATATCTGTGGACCTATGTTCGTCAAAGATCTCAGTGGCGTCGAGTATTTCCTTACCTTTAGTGATGAGCACTCAATGAAAACTTGGATCCATTTTCTGGAAACCAAGGATGAGGTTTTCTGTCGATTCAAGGAGTTAAAGGCTCTAGTGGAGATTCTGACAGGTAAGTAAATAAAAGTCTTGCTTTCAGATAATGGTGGAGAGTATGTCGTTAAGGATTTCACTGATTATTGCGCTAAGGAAGGCATCAGAAGAGAGTGGATATCTCCCTACAATCCAAAGTAGAATGGGGTGGCAGAAAGGAAAAACAAGACTATTGTAGAAGCAACTAGGGCCATGCTGTATGATCAGGATATGCCAAAATTCCTGTGGATGGAAGCATGCAACATAGTTGTCTACGTTTAGAACATGACTCCTCATGAGGCATTGGGAAAGATTACTCCAGAGAAAGTCTTCACTGGGAAGATGCTTGAAGTAAGTCATTTCAGGATATTTGGGAGTTTAGCATATTGTCGCATATCCGAAGAAAAGAGGAAGAAGTTGGATCAAACTGTAGAAAAGGGGTATCTGGTAGGATATAGTGAAAACGCTAAGGCATACAAAATTTATCTTCTAGGAAGCAGGAAGGTAGTAGTTCAACGAGATGTGAAGTTCATGGAGGACAAAGCTTTAAGAAGATCTCACGAAATGCCTTCTTAGGAGCAGTCGAAAGAGGATCCGTTGGTCATGCCTCTTCAACCAATAGAAGTGAAGAATTCTTCCGGATCAGGAAGATTCTCAGGATGAAGAGGAGGAGTGAACAAAAGCATGTGCTGGAAGAGGAAGAACCAATAGGGAACTTTGTCATATTTTGCGTTATGCGGAGAACTTCATCGGAGAGCCAAGGAACAGTAAGAGAGAGTGAAAACAACTAGAAAGGTATCAAGCATTAGTAGCTTAGGATGGGGAGCCTGTCAACTTCAAGGAGGCATCTCAACATCAGGTCTAGCTAAATGTGATGGTGGAGGAGTATAACTCCATAATGGTAAACGATGTCTGGGAGTTGGTGTCAAGGCCTCAAGACAGACCTGTGGTAGGTTCAAGATGGATCTACAAGATCAAATATGATGCAGACGACAATGTTTAAAAATACAAGGCCAAGTTTGTGGCTAAGAGGTATGCTCAAAAGGAAGGGATTGACTATGAGGAAATATTTACCTCGGTAGCCAGGTATAAATCTATTAGGACCATGATATCTCTTGCAACCCAGATGGGATGGGAGATCCATCAGATGGATGTCAAGACAAAATATCTAAACCGGGTAATAGAAGAAGAGGTATACATTGAACAACCATAGGGCTTTGAGACTCATGAGAAGAAGTCTCATGTATGCAGACTAAAGAAAGCCTTGTATGGGCTGAAGCAAGCACCAAGAGCGTGGTATGGTCGAATAGATGGCTACTTGCAGAAGATGGGGTTTTTCAAGAGTGACGTGGATCTGAATCTCTACTATCTGGTCATAGAGAACGAGCCACTTATCTTAGTATTATATATGGATGATCTCTTCCTGACAGGATCATCCAGACTCATTGAAGATTGTAAGAATAATCTAGCCACAAAGTTCAATATGAAGGATCTGGGACGAATGCACTATTTCCTAGGGTTGGAAGTTTGGTAGCAGAAAGGAGAAATATTCCTTGGGCAAGGAAGGTATGCTGCAGAAATCTTGAAAAGTTTCAGGATGGGAGACTATAGACCTATGGCTATGTCAATGATCACCAACTGGAAGAATATTGATGCATCAGAAGACAAGGATGTCGATCCCACCCTATACCGACAACTCATAGGGTCCTTGATGTATCTAGTCAATACCAAACCATATATTTTCTACGCTGTCAACACCATTAGTCAGTTCATGGTGGAACCAAAGAGGGCTCACGGGCAGCAGCCAAACACGTTCTCAGGTATTTACAGGTAACAATTGATTATGGGATCTTATACACCAAGGGGAAGGATATCAGGTTGAGTGGATTTACAGATGTAGATTGGGCAGGAAGTTTAGTTGATCAGAAAAGTACCTTTGGGTATCGTTTCAACATTGGATCAGGAATGACCTCCTGGTGCAGTAGGAAGCAAAATTCCATGGCTTTGAGCTCATTTGAGGTAGAATATATGGTAGCAAGCACAACTTCTTGTGAGGCCATATGACTTAGAAAACTACTGGTAAACCTATTCAGAAGAAATATGGAGGCAACAAGGATCATGTGTGATAATCAGAGTTGCATCAAACTCTATGAGAATCCAGTATTCCATGATAGGTCGAAGAATATTGATATCTGGTGTCACTTTGTCAAAGATTGTGTCCAACGAGGAGCTGTACAATTGAGCTACACTCCTACAGGGGAACAAGTGGCATATATCCTCACCAAGGCCCTTGGAAAGTCAAAATTTGACTACTTCAGGGAAAAGATGGGGATGGTAAAGAACCCCTTTTAGAAGTAGTGTTTTAGTAGCAAGAATAAAGAGGGAGTTGCAGTGTTGGGAGAAAGGACCAGCAGTAGCACAAATGCAGAGGGAGTTGCAGTGCAGATGCAGTGTTGGGAGAAAGGACCAACAGCAACACGGATACAGAGGGAGCTATTGTACATATGTAGCAGTGGCAGTGGCAGAACCATGGGAAGTAGTACAAGATACAACAATGAAGAGGATGTTGGGCAAGAAGGCCTAGCATATACACAGGTACCGATGCCAGATGATCAGAGTAATACTCAGTGAGGAGTATTGCTAGAGCACAGTCCTCGCTACGAGAGAGTGTTGATTTGGGGTAGCATCGGATGTGCTCTAGCCACGAAATTTAGTGGATAGGTTGGGGCACATGAGACATCCAATACCTAGAAAGGGTTTGGGCAGTTTCTAAATAGATCAAGGAGATATTACAATAATTAATATTTTTAATGAAGTCCCTAAGTCCAAACTTAGGGAAAATAAAATATTAATGTGTATTAATATAAATATGTGTTAGAATGGTCCAAAAGACATGGATCAAACCAGATCAAATCTTAGCCGTTGATTAGGGACTTAATCCTGGTTGTTGAGATGTCAACAGGAAAAGTATAAGAGGAGGCTTGAGGGTCACTTGGAGAACACACTGAGTGAGACCAGCCAGTTCAATTTCTAGAGCGGGGTTTGCTGAGAAATTGAACTAGTGGTCTCGAGAGCAGTCAGGAGGAAGTAAGTACGGAATAGAGAGACAGAAGATCAACGCAGAGGCAGAAGAGGCAGATGCAGAGCCAGAGGAAGCCATGCAGAGGTAGTAGAGACTCCACAGAGCCAGCAAGGTCGCGTCATCCATGTAGAGGCTACAGGAGTGATGCAGAAGGCCAGAGAGGCTGCACAGAGCCTCAGTAGGGTGACGCAAAGCTTCGGTAGGCTGACGCAGAGCCTTAGTAGGCTGACACAGAGCCTCAATAGGCTGACACAGAGGATTTTAGGCTGACACAGAGGGTTTTAAGCTAACGCAGAGGTCAACAGGGCCTACACTGGGTTCAAAAGAAGTGATGGAAATTTTTCTATCTGTGGGTAAGCTAGTTTGTCACCTTGTTGTACTAAAAAATTGTTGAATAATAAAATCCTCCCTTGCTGCACCGGTTTTCCCACATTGGGTTTTTCTAGGGACATTAGTCCAAAATAACTATGTCAATGTGTGCATATGTTTGTTTCTACATTATGGTGTGATATCTTCAACAATATTTATTTTAATGTTTTTTGAAGTAATTTCATGAATAACTTATGTTGAAATAAGTATGAAAAGTAAATTAGTTGTTGCAGTGATAGAATTTTTACATGTAGGAGTAGTAATGTTTGTTGGCATACTTGTTTACTTTCATGCTTTGTTTTCTTTCTTATTTGTTCGCTTACATAGCTCTCATTTTTGCTTCTTCTTTTGCTTGGCTTTGTTGTTAGTTCGTTCGCTGGTTTTGTTCGTAGGTTAGTTGTTAAAATTGGCAACTAGGGCCACACTCCATGTGGGTCATCTTATTAATGGAAGATGATATTTTTCTTGGATCCCTCTCACCGAGAGGTGTAGGATTGATCTAAAGATCATCTGATTTCGATAATTATTCATGGAGATATGAATTTATTTGTGTTACGGGACAATTCGTCAAGGTCTGCTAGCAACCAAATAAACCCCACTTGTGCTCAATGTTTTAGTATAAATAGAGGTGGTCTTCAAGTCATTTCAACACACTTGGGATCTCTTCCTCTCTACTTGTCTTTGGGTTTTAGTAGGAGGAGAGATCCTAAGGGATAACGCTACCCTAATCCAAAGGGCAAAAGCCAAAATGCCTGAATTGCCGGGAACAGCCGGAATTGTCGGGAAAAGCCGAAATTGTCGGAACTGTCGGGAAAAGCCATAACTTCTGGAACTGCTACGAAAATAAAGAACTGATGGAACTGTCAGGAATTGTTGGAACTGCCGAGAACTACTGGAACTGCTGGGAACTACTGGAACTGCCAGGAACAATCAAAACTGCTGGAACTGCTGAAACTGCTAGGAATAGTCGGAATTGTTGGAACTGTCAGGAATAGCCAGAATTGTTGGAACTTCCAGAACTGCTAGGAAAAGCCAGAACTGTTGGGAATAGTCGGAACTGCCAGAACTGCCGAAACATGTGGGAAAGCTGATGGAGAGGGCAGAAGCCAGAACTGTTGGGTGTAGAAATTCCCACTGTATATCAACAGATTATGCAATATACTAAAGCAAAATACAAGATCTACTTCTACAAGAAACTTTGCAAAAGCTTAATCAATTATAAGTAAGATCAATTAGAACACATATAACTGAGAATGAGAAATCAATCACACATGAACACAAAAGAATAACCCAGGGAAAGCCTCAGCCTAAAACCCCAATCTTTGTATTATCATACAAGTGGAAATATGTTTAAATTACAAAAAGAATTAGCTCACAAGCTATCCTACTCTCTTTGCAATCAAACTGCTACTCATAGACAGTCAAAGGATTCTCACAAACCTTCTCCTCTACCCTCCAAGCCTCCTATTTCCTTGCATAGTTTCTCCTAGGGTTCAATGCTGCCACCTATGTGAATTCACCTCTCACACAACTCACCAAAATCAGAAGTAACTGCGCAATCCTGAAGGAGATAATTCCTTCTGCATGGATGAGTTTCTTTTATAGGAAAATTCCTCCAATTGATAGTGCACTGTCCCTTCCTCTGATCTCAACTAGGTCTCTGACTGAACTAACATGCATGAGTTATTTATGAGATAATATTCAATTATCTGAAGTGTAGCAGTTACATGCATGCATGCATTAATTAACTGAACTCACAATTAATTCCACAAATTGTTGGCACTGATCTGACTGGACTTAACTCAATTAACTGAGCTAACTAATTTCAACTCAAATTACAACTCATCCTGATATCCTTTATTAAGGAATAACTTCCTCAATCAATGGAGAAACTATTTCATGTGTTCACATAGACTTCATGTTTGATTTTCTACAACTAATTAACTCAAGATGAATTAATTAATTATTTTACAAACAACTGCTAAGATCAAATTCGAATTTTACTTCTCAATTTTAGTTCAGGGACTAACCTAAAATTGGAATCTATCCTAAAATGCTATTTATAGAAAATCTAGTTTTAGCATTTCCATTTTCATTCCTTGTTGCTATGTCCAACATTGGTACCTGGAATGCTATTTATAGCAATTCTATTTTTAACATTTCTTGTTGCTATTTCCAACACTCCCTCTCAACCAGAAAGGCATTCAACTTGAACACGATCTTCAACCTTTGGAATGTTCTGCATGCAACACTACTCCCAAGTGTTGTTGCTCCAACAACTCTAGAAACAAAAGAAATATCCCAACTAACCTCCCTGTTAGGCTAGAAACATCCTCTGATGCTGAAGCTTCCTTTGCCACTGAAAAGTGCTCCCTCTGTGACCTTTGAGCTACTGCAACACTCCATGCATCTCACACCGTTGCACACCTCTTTGTGCCATTCTGCACTGGTGCAACACTCCTGTACCTCTCACATTGTTGCAACTTGCTAGCTCTGCACTATCTTGGGATTCCTGCACTGTAGCTCTCTCTTCCACTCCATCCGCATCTACCTCTACCCACTCAGCTAGTCCTACTACTCCTCATTGACACTCCCATAGCAAGGTATAATCAAAGAGGCTAGGTACCTCAAGGATCCTACCCCTATTTCAGCCTTCTTGGGACTATCACGTCACATCGCCCCACATCCCACCTGGTGGTATGGATGCATGTGATCCCTTTGCCCACTTGGCTCGAAATTTCCCCCTACTGGAGGTATCTGCATGAGTGGATGCCTCGACTCAGTCTCCTCGCGGCTTCTCTAGTTGTGGATGCTCCACAACCTCCTAAAGTTGCTTCACCAATTGTGGCTCCTTCACAATTGTCTGAGACTTCTTCTGGCACTGCATGTTGAGAGGTAATGTACTCTCCCTCTCAACCACCAAGTCTCCATCATTTGCCTTGCTCCTCAACACTTTACATGCATCTTCAACCTCAAGAGCATACAGATTCTTGACTCATGAACCGATTTGCTTCACCTGTCTTGTGGTGACGTGTCTAAGGAGGACCTTTCCCTTACTGAAGAATACATTATAGCCTTTGTCTTCCAGCATAGCGACAGACACAAGATTCTTCTTCAGAGCCGGTACATACTTTACATCAGTCAGGGTAATGCAAGCTCCATGTTCCCTCCAAAGAAAAACTATGCCTACTCCTGAGACGCTATACTTTTCATCATTACCCATCGCTATGAGTATCTGGAGATATTTCTCCTCCAAGGTACTGAAAAAACTCTTATCACCAATCATGTGGAATGAAGCCCCACTGTCAAGAAACCAACCACATCCCATCATGGATGAAACCATGCATGCGAAGAGGGTGAAATCCAACTCGAACTGTGAGGCCAATGCCTCACCTTCAGATCCTTCCTTGGATCCCATCTTGGATTTCTTCAGTAGACAATTTGTAGCAAAATGGCCCACCTCATGACAACGAAAGCATCACACTTTCGATTTGTCAAACTTCTTCCCACCATAGGAAGAACTCGATTTGGGATGAGAATCCTTCTCCTTCTCTTTCTTTGCCTTACTCGCTAAGGTGCAGTTTTCTTCATCCTCCTTGGATGAAGAACCATCTCTGGTGCTTCTTCTTATCTCTTCTTGCATTAGATCCGACCAAAGTCGTTCCCAATTTGGCAGTTTATCTCTTCCATTTACAGAGTCTTGGTAGCTATGCCGGCTCTTAGGAAGACTAAGGAGTGGAAGACTCACCATGTCATCATCAGTTGTCGTGATCCCTACACTTCCAAGCTCATCACTGCAGGTGGTGAGATTGTTCAGATATGTAGAGATCGTGTTGCCCTTTTAACACTTGATTTTCCGAAGCTTGTCTTCGAATGCTAGCTTCATCTGATCGTTGTTGTTCTAATATAGATCTTTCAATTTTTTCCACATCGAAAATGGTGTCTCCTTCCCATGGAGGCTCGAGACAATGTGGTCTTGAACTCCCTCCAGGAGGATTCTCCTTGTTCTAGCCACATATTTCTTCCATTTTTCCAATTCTGTAGCATTAACTGCTACAGGCTTCGGGACTTCTTGATCAGTGAAGTCCTTTAGACCGTTATCCTCTAATACTACTTCCATGTGATCCTTCTAGGCTATATAATTCGAGTTGCCATCAAGGGCATACTTGAGTCTTAAACCGTTGAACACCATTGGTGAAATTGAGATGTGATAAGAACTCAATTTCTATATTCAAGAACCTCAAACTTCGAACTTCTCCCTTCTTGTATACTATTCTCTCCTTTGATCACCTTTGCTCTGATACCATGTAGAATTCCCACTGTAGATCAACAAATTATGCAATATACTAAAGCAAAATACAAGATCTACTTCTACAACAAACTTTGCAAAAGCTTAATCGACCATGAGCAAGATCAATTAGAACACATATAACTGAGAATGAGAAATCAATCACAAATGAACACAGAAGAATAACCCAGAGAAAGCCTTAGCCTAAAACCCCAATCTTTGTATTATCATACAAGTGGAAATATGTTCAGATTACAAAAAGAATCAGCTCACAAGCTATCCTGATCTCTCTGCAATCAAACTACTACTCATAGACAGTCAAATGCTTCTCACAAACCTTATCCTCTACCCTCCAAGCCTCCTATTTCCTTACGCAATTTCTCTTGGGGTCCAATGCTGCCACCTGTGTGAATTCACCTCTCACACAACTTACCAAACTCAAAAGTAACTATACAATCCTGAAGGAGATAATTCCTTCTGCATGGATGAGTTTCCTTTATAGGAAAAATCCTCCAACTAATAGTACACTGTCCCTTCCTCTGATCTCAACTGGGTCTTTGACTGAACTGACATGCATGAGTTATTTATGAGAGAATATTCAATTATCTGGAGAGCAGTAGTTACATGCATGCAAGCATTAACTAATTGAGCTCACAAATAATTCCACAAACTATTGGAACTAATCTAACTGGACTTAACTCAGTTAACTGAGCTAACTAATTACAACTCATCTTTATCTCTTTAACTAATGGATAAATTCCTCAATTAATGGAGAAAATGTTGCATGTCCCCACATAGACTTCATGTTTGATTTTCTACAACTAATTAACTCAAGATGAATTAATTAATTATTTT
>APFE030287418.1:133239-157476 GCA_000404065.3 Pinus taeda | reverse complement strand
TGTCGAGGCATCCTACCCATGCAGTCTGGGACTCATGGGAAGTGCCTCTCATCTGATCAATGAGTAGGGAAATGGGGTTAGGGACCATAGTAGTACTATCGATGGACACATCATTGTATATACCATACTTCCTATGCTAGGATGACCTCCATTGATCTGGGATCAGTATGAGTGGTGTGAGACACTCTCTTGTGATATTGATCTGGGATCAATAAAACTTACTTCAAGTCAGTAAGAGTGATGTGACACACTCTCTTCAGATGAAATTGACTTCGGGTCAGTAGAGAATGGCATGAGACATTCTCGATCAATTCTTCTTCTTCATGGTTTAGCAGAGCAGAGTAGAGAAGAGAAGAGCAAAGTAGAGCTCAACAGAGTAGAGCAGTGTAGGGCATTGATGGTAGAGATAGTACAATCAGACATATGGATCAATGGATGGAGTTCTCCCTAGTTGAGAGGGAGTGTTAAAATTGGAAACTAGAGACAAACTCCATGTGGGTCATCTTATTAATATAAGCTGATATTTTTCTTGGATCCCTCTCATCGAGAGGTGTAGGATTGATCTAAAGATCATCCGATTTCGATAAGTATTCATGGAGATATGAATTTATTTGTGTTATGGGACAATTCGTCAAGGTCGGCCAGCAACCAAATAAACCCCACTTGTGCTCAACGTTTTAGTATAAATAGAGGTGGCCTTCAAGTCATTTCAACACGCTTGGGATCTCTTCCTCTCTACTTGTATTTGGGTTTTAGTAGGAGGATAGATCCTAAGGGACAACACTACCCTAATCCAGAGGGAAAAAGTTGGAAATGCTGGAACTACTGGAACTGCCGAGAATAGCTGGAATTTCCCAGAACAGATGGAACTGTCAAGAATTGTCGAAACTGCCGAGAGAAACTGAAACTATCGGAACTACCAGGAAAAGCTGAAACAACTGAAACTGTTGGGAACTACTGAAACTATCAGGAAAGGAAAGAACTGCTAGAACTGCCAGGAATTGCTGGAATTGTCGAGAACTACTGGAACTGCCGGGAATAGCCAGAACTGCCCGGAACAACTGGAACTGCTGGGAACTGTCGGGAAAAGCCAAAACTGTTGAAATTGCCAGGAATAGTTGGAATTATCAGAATTGTCAGAACTGCTGAGAAAAGCTGGAACTGCTAGAATTGTCAGAAATAACCAGAATTGCCGAGAACTGCCAAAACTGCCGAGAAAACCGAAATTTCCAAAACTACCGGATCTTCCAAGAAGAGCTGGAGTTGCTAGAATTGTCAGAACTGCCAGAATTGCCAGAACTGCCAGGAACAACTAGAACTGCTAGAATTGTCGGGAACTTCCAGAACAGCCGGAGCATATGTCTCTGAAGGAGAGCAGCAAGCAAGGGACAATAAGCACACCAAGCAAGCAAGGTGCAACCAACACATAGGTCAGTATGGCAACATGGTGCAACCATGGTACATAATGTATTACAGTGATGGGTACGGTCATGATTAATGAAGCGTGATGAGATGCAACATAGTGATGATGGGTGCAACATGGTGCAATGCAGTGAGGTGCAGCACGATGACGAAATGCAACACAACGATAGGTGAAGGAGTCACCTTGGAGAATCAATTGAAGCAACATGTCTTCAACTGATCTCATGTATCATCTTCTTAGAGATGATCTATGCTCTTATCTAGATAAGCCAAAGTGTTGACTATTGTTGTAAACGTACTATCACTCTCTCTCTCTGTTGAACTATTGAAGAACATATAAGAAGAATTGATCAAGGGTTTCCCCACATTGGGTTTTGTCCTTGGCTAGTGCCACGTCTTGTGCCCTGTTGTCTTGGCTTGTCTCTACGATTTATGTTTATGTTGTATCTACAATTTACTTTAATACTGATGTGATTGCTAATCTGGAAAAGATATTGAGCTAACTGTGAAAATTGAAATAAATTGCTCTAAGCATAGAACATACCTAAAATTAACATGGTATCGGAGCTGAGGTGAAGACAATGACCAAGCAAGAGTGAAAGAGCAATCGCTGAAGACAGTTGGGAAAGGACAAAAGGATCAATGGATTCCTCATCCCTCTTCAAATTCACCAAGGGTGAAGTCGAAGAAGAGATTATTATCAGAATGGCACAACAGAAGTTTCTGATGGCCTACCTAAAGATCACTTCAATGGGAAGTTCGTATCTAAGGGTGGAAGGAAGAGGATATGCCTTGGTTGTAATAAGTTCGGCCATTATGCGAACGAGTGTCCAAATGGTAGAGACACATCTCTTGATGAATATAACAATCATTCCAGGGACATCTTCAATGATCAAAGGAAAGACAAGTAATGCAGGTCATGAAGGAAATGGCAGACTCTTTAAAGAAAGCAAGGAACCCTAGGTATGAAGAATCAAATGTTGTTTTTGTTAAGATAAAGAAGTGTTATATTCTATTGGCCCTATCCTTCAGATTCTTTGGGAATCTGGCTTATTGATTGTAGTGCTTCAAGGCACTTCATCGGATAGAAGGGTGCACTCTCTCATTTTGTAGAGATGGAAACAATTGTGGGATTATACTTGGAGCTGATGCCACCTATCCCGGAAAGGGTGTAGGGAATGTTACCCCTCAATTGAATCAGGGTAAATCGATTCATTTACATAATCTCTTTTATGTACCTGATCGTAAGAAGAACCTGGTGTCCATTTTTAGGGTGATGTTCATTGATGGAAAGGTACATGTTAAAAAAAAAAATTTAAAGATGCTTTTTCTCATGGGTTCAGGGTTGAAAATTTGTATCAAGTTGAAGGATGGTCCATTGGGGATCATGTCAATTGACATATTGCATCTATAACAATGGAGGTCTACCTTTGGGGCCCTACTCGATGAGAGTTAGATGGTGATAGGGATGCCTGACTTCAAGAAGAGAATGAAGGTACATGTCTAAGATGTACCGAAGGAAAATCTTATAAGGGGACCATTCCCCTCATGCAACAGGTCCACAGGTTTGGAACAACCCGAGGGGTTTGATATTGATGATCAAGAATCTCACTTAAGCAGGTGGAAGAAATCCCTCTATGGCTTGAAGCAAAATTCCCCGGGCATAGTATGAGAGGATTGATAGCTGTTAGATGAAGCTGAGATTCACTAAGAGTGAAGCCGATCCAAACCATTGTTTGAAGGTTGTGCATGATAGACCTCTCATACCAACACCTTATGAGGACGACCTTATTTTGACAGGTGCAGACCCTCTCATTTGTAGAAGTAAGAGGTGGTTGGATTCTGGATGTGGAATGATAAATTGCAAGCCTGTAACTAGCTCGAGGATCTTAACTTTCACAAGTTATATGGTAGTGATGTTGGATCAGATTTGGAAAATGCCTCTGAGTTTCATAAACTCATTTGTGTTGATGTTCTTGGTGGACTTCCGCCTGGATATATGTTTTGCAGTCATCATGGTGAGCTCATATTTGGTTCAGCCTCACTTGGTTGGTGCCAAGAATCTTCTGAGATATCTTTGGGGCACAATCTCTCATGGATTGAGATACACTGTCGAAAATATGAAATTGCATGATTATTCGAATGATAACTGGGCAGGCAGTGTGGAGGATCACTAGAGCACTTCTCAGTGTTGGTTCTCTTTGGATTCTGCTTCGATATCATGGATGAGTAGGAAGCAGAAGTCGGTTGCTATAAGCACCATCCAGATTGAATACATAGCTACGAGTATGATCTCGTGTGAAGCTGCATGGTTGTAGAAGCTCTTAAGTGAGTTGTTTGTACACATGACGAATACCACTGTGATTCTTTGTGACAACTAGAGGGGGGATTCGATTATTGAGGAATCCCGTATTCGATGATTGCTCCAACAGATAGACATCAGATACTTCCTTATCTGGGATATGGTAAGTCAATGAGTGAGGAGGCTCCATTGCATTGAGACTGATGTACAGGTTGCAGACATTTTGTCAAAGCCCCGGGGAAAGGTCAAATCTATGACTTTCCTAAATGACTTGGAGTCGTTGAGATACCTTCTTATAAGGCTCCTGCATGTTGCATGCATTGGGCTCTAGGAGATCTGTGGGGCTTGGGGAACTTACTGGAGCAACATATGACCACAGGGTGACTCACCCTCCCCTGGAGGTGCGCTATGTACAAGATTACAGGCTCAACCTTCGCTTGTGATACCCCGTGGTGACTGTGCAACATGATGATTAGTTCTCTTGTGGGCTGGGATGATTAGTTCTCTCGTGACAACTGTGGAATAGGGTGATTAGTTCTCCTGTGGGTCGAGATGATTAGTTCTCCCATGGCAACTATGGAACAAGATGATTAGTTCTCCTGTGGGCTGGGATGATTAGTTCTTTCGTGGCAACCGTGGAACAGGATGATTAGTTCTCCTGTGGGCCAGGATGATTAGTTCTCTCGTGGCAATTATGAAATAGTATGATTAGTTCTCCTGTGGGCTGGGTTGATTAGTTCTCCTGTGGATAGGGTGATTAGTTCTCCTGTCAAGGCATCATACTCATGCAGTCTGGGGCTCATGGGAAGTACCTCTCATTTGATCAAGTAGCAGGAAAATGGGGTTAGGGACCATAGTAGTACTATTGATGCACGCATCATTGTATCTGCAATACTCCCTATGCTAGGATGACCTCCATTGATTTGGGATCAGTATGAGTGGTATGAGACACTCTCTTGTGATATTGATCTGGGATCAATAAAACTGACTTCAGGTCAGTAAGAGTGATATGGCACACTCTCTTCAGATGAAATTGACTTCGGGTCAGTAGAGAATGGTATGATACATTCTCGATCAATTATTCTTCTTCATGGTTCAGCAGAGCAAAGTAGAGCAAAGTAGAGCAAAGTAGAGCTTAGTAGAGCAGAGCAATGTAGGGCATTGATGGCAGAGTTAGTACAGTCGAACATATGGATCAACAGATGGAGTTCTCCCTAGTTGAGAGGGAGTGCTAAAATTGCCAACCAGGGCCAAACTACATGTGGGTCATTTTATTAATGGATGTTGATATTTTTCTTGGATCCCTCTCATCGAGAGGTGTAGGATTGATCTAAAGATCAATCGATTTCGATAAGTATTCACAGAGATATGAATTTATTTGTATTATGGGACAATTCGTTAAGGTTGGCCAACAACCAAATAAATCCCACTTGTTCTCAACGTTTTAGTATAAATACAGGTGGCCTTCAAGTCATTTCAACACACTTTGGATTTCTTCCTCTCTACTTGTCTTTGGGTTTTAGTAGGAGGATAGATCCTAAAGGATAACGCTACCCTAATCCAAAGGGAAAAAGATGGAAATGCCGGAACTGTTGGGAATAGTCAGAACTACTTGGAACAGCCAGAATAGCCGGGAACTACTGAAACTGTCGGGTAAAGCTAGAACTATCGGAACTGCCAAGAAAAGCCAGAACTGCCGGGACTACCAGGAAAAGCAAGAATTGTTGGAACTACTGGAACTGCCGAGAACTATTGGAACTACCGGGAACAGCCAGAATTTCTCGAAACAACCAGAACTACCGAGAAAATCTGAAACCGTCAGAACTGCTAGGAATAACCAAAATTGTTGGAATTGTGTGAAGTATTACGAATAGCCAGAATTGCCGGGAAAAGCCAGAATTGTCGGAATTACCAGGAATAGCCGGATTTTCCAAGAACTTCCAGAACTATCGGAACATGTGGGAAAGCTGATGCAAAGGGGAAAAGTCAGAGCTTTCAGGAACAACTAGAATTGCTAGAACTTCCAGGAATAGCTGGAATTGCCGGAATTGCCAGAACCGCTAGAATTGTCAGACACAACTAGAATTACCAAAACTACCAGAATTGCCAGAACTGTCGGGAACTGTCGGAACTGCCGGGAACAACTAGAACTACTAGAATTGCTGGGAACTACCAGAACTGGTGGGAACTGTTGGAACTGTCGGGAACTGCTAGAACTACTGGGAAAAGCAAGAACCGTCGGAACTGCTGGAACTGTTGGGAACATTCGGAACTGCCCGGAACAATCGGAACTGTCGGAACTGTTGGAACTGCCCGGAACAATCGGAACTGTCGGAACTGTTGGAACTGCCAAGAAAAGCTAGAATTGCTAGCACTACTAGGAATAACAGGAATTGTTGGAACTGTTGGGAATAGTCAGAACTGCCGGGAAAAGCCGGAACTGCTGGGAATAGTCAGAACTGTCAGGAAAAGCTGGAACTACAAGGAATAGCTGGAACTATAGGGAACTGTCAGAACTTCCAGAACATGCAAGAAAGCTGACGTAGAGAGTAGAAGTCAGAATTTTCAGGAACAACCGAAATTGTTGGAACTGTCGGAACTACCGGAACCACTGAAAACAGTTGGAATTGTCAGAATTGCCAGAATTGTTGGAACTACCAGGAATTGCCGGAACTGCCAAGAACAGTCGGAACTACAGGTATTGCCGGGAACTTACGAAATAGCCAGAGCATCTATCTCTAAAGGAGAGAAGCAAGCAAGGGACAATAATCACAACAAGCAAGGAAGGTGCAACCAACACATAGGTCAGTATGGCAACATGGTGCAACAATGGCACATAATGCAATACAGTGATGGGTACAGTCATGATTAATGAAGCGTGATGAGATGCAGCATAATGATGATGGGTGCAGCATGGTGCAACGTGGTGAGGTGCAACATGATGATGAAATGCAACACAATGATAGGTGAAGGAGTCACCCTGGAGAATTAGTTGAAGCAACATGTCTTCAACTGATCTCATGTATCATTTTCTTAGAGATGATCTATGCTCTTATCTAGATAAGTCAAAGTGTTGACCTCTGTTGTAAATGTACTATCTCTCTCTCTCTCTGCTAAAATATTGAAGAACATATAAGAAGAATTGATCAAGGGTTTCCCCACATTGGGGTTTGTCCCTGGCTAGTGCCACATCTTGTGTCCTCTTGTCTTGGCTTGTCTTCTGCGATTTATGTTTATGTTGTATCTGTAGTTTACTTTAATACTGATGTGATTGCTAATATAGAAAAGATATTGAGCTAACTGTGAAAATTGAAATAAATTGCTCTAAGCATAGAACATACCTAAAATTAACATGGTATCGGAGCTGAGGTGAAGACAATGACCAAGCAAGAGTGAAAGAGCAATCACTGAAGACAATTGGGAAAGGACAAAAGGATCAATGGATTCCTCATCCCTCTTCAAATTCACCAAGGGTGGAGTCGAAGCAGAGAATATTATTAGAATAGCATAGTAGAAGTTTCTGATGCCCTACCTAAAGATCACTTCAATGGGAAGTACGGATCTAAGGGTGGAAGGAAAGGCAGATGCCTTGGTTGTAATAAGTTCGGCCATTATGCGAATGAGTGTCCGAATGGTAGACACACATCTCTTGATGAAGATAACAATCATTCCAGGGAAATCTTCAATGATCAAAGGAAAGATAGGTAATGCAGGTCATGAAGGAAATGGCCGACTCTTCAAAGAAAGCAAGGAACCCTAGGTATGAAGAATCAAATGTTGTTTTTGATAAGATAAATAAGCGTTATCTTGTATTGTCCCTCTCCTTCAAATTCTTTGGGAATTTGGCTTATTGATTATAGTGCTTCAAGGAACTTCATCAGATAGAAGGGTGCACTCTCTCATTTGGTAGAGATGGAAACAATCGTGGGATTATACTCTGAGCCAATGCCACCTATCCTGAAAATGGTGTAGGGAATGTTACACCTCAATTGAATGAGGGTAAATGGATTCATCATTTACATAATCTCTTTTATGTACCTGATTGCAAGAAGAACTTGATGTCCATCTTGGAAATGGAAGTCAAAGATTTTAGGATGGCATTCATTGATGAAAAGGTACATGTTAAAAAAAAAAGAATTTTAACTATGCTTTTTCTCATGGGTTCAGGGTTGGCAATTTGTATCAAGTTGTAGGATGGTCCATTGGGGATCATATCAATTCACATATCGCTTCTATAACACCATAGGTATACCTTTGGGGCCCTACTCGATGTGAGTCAGATGGTGATAGGGATGCCTGAATTCAAGAAGAGCATGAACGTACATGTCTGAGATGTACTGAAGGAAAATTTTATAAGGGGACCATTCTCCTCATGCAGCAAGTCCACAGGTTTGGAACAACCCAAGGGGTTTGAGATTGATGATTTGGCATCTCATGTATGCAGGTGGAAGAAAGCCCTCTATGGCTTGAAGCAAAACTCCCCAGGCGTAGTACGAGAGGATTGATAGCTATCAGATGCATCTGAGATTCACTAAGAGTGAAGCCGATCCAAACCATTGTTTGAAGGTTGTGGATGATAGACCTCTCATACCAACACCTTATGAGGACGACCTATTTCTGACAGGTTCAGACCCTCTCATTTGAAGAAGTAAGAAGGAGTTGGATTTCGGATGTGGAATGATAAATTGCAAGCCTGTAACTACCTTGAGGATCTTAAATTTCAGAAGTTATATGGTAGTGATGTTGGACCAGATTTGGGAAATGCCTCTGAGTTTCATAAACTCATTCGCGTTGATGTTCTTGGTGAACTTCTGTCTGGATATATGTTTTGTAGTTAGCATGGTGAGCTCATATTTGGTTGAGCCTCACTGGATTGGTGCCAAGAATCTCCTGAGATATATTCAGGGCACAATATGTCATGGATTGAGATACGCCGTTGGAAATATGAAATTGCATGATTATTTGAATGCTGATTGGGTAGGCAGTGTGGAGGATCCCTAGAGCAATTCTCATTGTTGGTTCTCTTTGGATTCTACTTCGATATTATGGATGAGTAGGAAGCAGAAGTCAGTTGCTATAAGCACCACCGAGACCGAATACATAGCTACAAGTATGATCTCTTGTGAATTTGCATGGTTGCAAAAGCTCTTAAGTGAGTTGTTTGTACACTTGAGGAATACCACTGTGATTCTTTGTGACAACTAGAGGGGTGATTCGATTATTGAGGAATCCCATATTCGATGATTGCTCCAGCAGATAGACATCAAATACTGTCTTATCTGGGATATGGTAAGTTGATGAGCGAGGAGGCTCCATCACATTGAGACTGATGTACAGGTTGCAGACATTTTGTCAAAGCCCCGGGGAAAGGTCAAATTTGTGACTTTCCTAAATGACTTGGAGTCCTTGAGTTACCTTCTTATAAGGGTCCTGCATGTTGCATGCATTGGGATCTGGGAGCTTTGGGGGGCTTGGGGTACTTATTGGAGCAAGATACGACCACACGGTGACTCAACCTCCCCTGGTGGTGCGCTATGTACAAGGTGACAGGTTCAACCTTCCGTTGTGATACATCGTGGCAACTGTGGAACAGGATGATTAGTTCTCCTGTGGGCTAGGATGATTAGTTCTCCTATGGCAACTGTCGAACAGGATGATTAGTTCTCTTGTGGGCCAGGATGATTAGTTCTCCTGTGGCAACTGTGGAACATGATGATTAGTTCTCTTGTGGGCCAGGATGATTAGTTCTCCTGTGGGAACTGTGGAATAGGATGATTAGCTCTCCTATGGGTCGGGATGATTAGTTCTCCCGTGGCAACTGTGAAACAGGATGATTAGTTCTCCTGTGGGCCGGGATGATTAGTTCTCCCGTGGCAACTGTGGGGCGGGATGGTTTGTTCTCCTGTGGACAAGTTGATTTGTTCTCCTGTCGAGGCATCATACCCATGCAGTCTGGGACTCATGGGAAGTACCTCTCATCTGATCAATGAGCAGGGAAATGGTGTTAGGGACCATAGTAGTACTATCGATGGACGCATCATTGTATCTACCGTACTCCCTATGCTAGGATGTCCTCCATTGATCTGGGATCAATATCGGTGGTATGAGACACTCTCTTGTGATATTGATCTGGGATCAATAAAACTGAATTTAGGTTAGTAAGAGTGATGTGACACACTCTCTTCAGATGAAATTGACTTCGAGTCAATATAGAATGGTATGAGACATTCTCGATCAATTCTTCTTCTTATGGTTCAGAAGAGCAGAGTAGAGAAAAGCAAAGTTCAGCAGAGCAGAGGAGTGCAGGGCACTGATGGTAGAGATAGTATAGTCGGACATATGGATCAGCAGATGGAGTTCTCCATAGTTGAGAGGGATTGTTAAAATTGGCAACTAGGGCCAAAATCCATGTGGGTCATCTTATTACTGGAAGATGATATTTTTCTTGGATCCCTCTCATTGAGAGGTGTATGATTGATCTAAAGTTCATCTAATTTAGATAAATATTCATGGAGATATGAATTTATTTGTGTTATGGGACAATTCGTCAAGGTCAGCCAACAACCAAATAAACCCGACTTGTGCTCAATGTTTTAGTATAAATAGAGGTGGCCTTCAAGTCATTTCAACACACTTGGGATCTCTTCCTCTCTACTTGTCTTTGGGTTTTAGTAGTAGGAGAGATCCTAAGGGATAATGCTGCCCTAATCCAGAGGGAAAAAGCCGAAAATGTTGGAGCTATCAGGAACAGCCAGAACTGCTTAGAACAATCAGAACTACTGAAACTACCGGGAAAAGTCAGAATTGTCGAAACTGCTGGGAAAAGCTGGAACTGTCAGAACTGCCAGGAACTGCCAGAACTACCAGGTAAAGCAAGAACTGCCAGATTTGTTGGAATTGTCGGGAACCACCTGAACTACTGGGAATAGCTGGAACTTCCCGAAATAGTCAGAACTGCTAGAATTTCCAGGAAAAGCCTGAACTGCCGGAACTACCAAGAATAGCCAAAATTGCTAGAATTGTCGGAACTGCGAGGAATGGCTGTGAAAAGTCAAAGCTGCTGGAACTGCCGAGAATAGATGAAACTGCTGGGAAATGACAGAATTGTCGAGAACTGCTGGAACATGTAGGAAATTTGATGTAGAGGGCAGAAGCTGGAACTTCTGGGAATAACCGGAATTGATGGAATTGCCGGAACAGCTGGAATTGTGGGAACTGCTGGAATTTCCGGAACTACCAGGAATTGCCTAAACAGCCGGGAACAACCGGAACTTATGGAACTACCTGGAATTGCCAGAATAGCCAGAGCATTTGTCTTCAAAGAAGAGAAGCGAGCAAGGGAAAATAAGCACAACAAGCAAGCAAGGTGCAACCAACACATAGGTCAGTATGGCAACATGGTGCAAGAATGGCACATAATGCAGTACAGTGATGGGTACAATCATGATTAATGAAACATGATGAGATGCAACATAGTGATGATGGGTGCAGCATGGTACAGTGTGGTGAGGTGCAGCATGATGGCGAAATGCAACACAACGATAGGTGAAGGAGTCACCTTGGAGAATCAGTTGAAGCAACATGTCTTCAACTGATCTCATGTATCATCTTCGTAGAGATGATCTATGCTCTTATCTAGATAAGTCAAAGTGTTGACTTTTGTTGTAAATTTACTATCTCTCTCTCTATTGAACTACTGAAGAACATATAAGAAAAATTGATCAAGGGTTTCCGCACATTGGGGTTTTTCCCTGGCTAACACCACATCTTGTGTGCTCTTGTCTTGGCTTGTCTTCTGCGATTTATGTTTATGTTCTATCTGCAGTTTACTTTAATACTGATTTGATTGCTAATCTGGAAAAGATATTGAGCTAACTGTGAAAATTGAAATAAATTTCTATAAGCATATAACATACCTAAAATTAACATGGTATTGGACCTAAGGTGAAGACAATGCCCAAGCAAGAGTGAAAGAGCAATCACCAAAGACAATTGGGAAAGGACAAAAGGATCAGTGGATTCCTCATCCCTCTTCAAATTCACCAAGGGTGAAGTTGAAGCAGAGAATATTATCAGAATGGCGCAGCAGAAGTTTCTGATGGCCTACCTAAAGATCACTTCAATGGGAAGTCCAGATCTAAGGGTGGAAGGAAAGACAGATGCCTTGGTTGTAATAAGTTCGGCAATTATGCGAATGAGTGTCTGAATGGCAGAGGCACATCCCTTGATGAAGATAACAATCATTCCAGGGACATCTTCAATGATCAAAGGAATGACAGGTAATGTAGGTCATCAAGGAAATGGTCGACTCTTCAAAGAAAGCAAGTAACCCCAGGTATGAAGAATCAAATGTTTTTTTTGATAAAATAAAGAATTTTTATCTTTTATTGGCCCTCTCCTTCAGATTCTTTGGGAATCAAGCTTATTGATTGTAGTGCTTCAAGGCACTTCATTGGATAGAAGGGTGCACTCTCTCATTTGGTAGAGATGGAAACAATCGTGGGATTATACTTGGAGCCAATGCCACCTATCCCGAAAAGGGTGTAGGAAATGCTACCCCTCAATTGAATGAGGGTAACTCGATTCATTTACAAAATCCCTTTTATCTACTTGATCTCAAGAAAAACCTGGTGTGCATCTCGGATATGGAAGTCAAAGGTTTTAGGGTGGCATTCATCGATGGAAAGGTACTTGTTAAAAAAGAAAATAATTTTCAAAGATGCTTTTTCTCATGGGTTCAGGGTTGGGAATTTGTATCAAGTTGCAGGATGGTCCATTGGGGATCATGTCAATTGACATATCACATCTATAACACCAGAGGTCTACCTTTGGGGCCCTACCCGATGTGAGTCAGATTGTCATAGGGATGCCTGAATTCAAGAAGAGCATGAAGTTACATGTCTGAGATGTATCGAAGGAAAATCTTATATGGGGACCATTCCCCTCATGCAGCAGGTCCACAGTTTTGGAACCACCCAAGGGGTTTGAGATTGATGATCAGGAATCTCACGTATGCAGGGGGAAGAAATCCCTCTATGGCCTTAAGCAAAACTCCATAGGCGTAGTATGAGAGGATTGATAGCTATCAGATGAAGCTGAGATTCACTAAGAGTGAAGCTGATCCAAACCATTGTTTGAAGGTTGTGGATGATAGACCTCTCATACCAGCACCTTATGAGGATGACCTATTTCTGAAAGGTGCAAACCCTCTCATTTGTAGAAGTAAGAGGGAGTTGGATTTTGGATGTGGAATGATAAACTACAAGCTTGTAACAACCTCGAGGATCTTAACTTTCAGAAGTTATATGGTAGTGATGTCAGACTAGATTTGGGAAATGCTTCTGAGTTTCATAAACTCATTTGCGTTGATGTTCTTGGTGAAATTCCATCTGGATATATGTTTTGTAGTTAGCATGGTGAGCTCATATTTGGTTGAGCTTCACTGGATTGGTGCCAAGAATCTTCTGAGATATCTTAGAGGCACAATCTCTCGTGGATTGAGATACACTGGCAGAAATATGAAACTGCATGATTATTCAAATGTTGACTAGGCAGGCGAAGATCACTAGAGCTCTTCCCAGTGTTGGTTCTCTTTGGATTCTGCTTCGATATCATGGATGAGTAGGAAACAGAAGTTGGTTGCTATAAGCACCGCTGAGACTGAATACATAGCTACAAACATGATCTCGTGTGAAGCTGCATGGTTGCAAAAGCTCTTAAGTGAGTTGTTTGTACACATGATGAATACCACTGTGATTCTCTGTGACAACCAGGGGGGGATATGATTATTGAGGAATCCTGTATTTGATGATTGCTCCAGGAGATAGACATTAGGTACTGCCTTATCTGGGATATGGTAAGTCGATGAGCGAGGAGGCTCCATTGCATTGAGATTGATGTACAGGTTGCAGACATTTTGTCAAAGCCTCGAGGAAAGGTCAAATTTGTGACTTTCCAGAATGACTTTGAGTCATTGAGATACCTTCTTATAAGGGTTCTGCATGTTGCATGCATTGGGATCTAGGAGCTCTGGGGGGCTTGGGGTACTTATCGAAGCAATATACGACCACAGGGCGACTCACCCTCTCCCAGTGTTGTGCTATGTACAAGATGACAGGTTCAACCTTCGCTTGTGATACCCTATGGTGATTGTGCAACATGATGATTAGTTCTCTTGTGGGCCGGGATGATTTGTTCTCCCATGGCAACTGTGGAACAGGATGATTAGTTCTCCTGTGGAAACTGTGGAATAGGATGATTAGTTCTCTTGTGGGCCTCGATGATTAGTTCTCCCGTGGCAATTGTGAAATAGGATGATTAGTTCTCCTGTGGGCCGGGACGATTAGTTCTCCTATGGTGACTATGGGCCAGGATGATTTGTTCTCTTGTGGAGAGGATGATTAGTTCTCCTGTTGAGGCATCCTACCCATGCAGTTTGGGACTCACGGGAAGTACCTCTCATCTGATGAATGAGCAAGGAAATGGGGTTAGGGACCATAGTAGTACTATCGATGGACGCATCATTGTATCTACTGTACTGCCTATACTACGATGACCTCCATTGATCTATGATCAATATGAGTGGTATGAGACACTCTCTTGTGATATTGATCTAGGATCAATAAAACTGACTTCAGGTCAATAAGAGTGATGTGACACACTATCTTCAGATGAAACTGACTTCGGGTTAGTAGAGAATGGTATGAAACATTCTCGATTAATTATTCTTCTTCATGGTTCAACAGAGCAGAGCAGAGTAGAGTAGAGAAAAGTAGAGCTCAACAGAGCAGAGTAGTGTAGGTAACTAATGGCAGAGATAGTACAGTCGAGCATATGGATCAACAGATAGAGTTCTCCCTAGTTGAGAAGGAGTGTTAAAATTGGCAACTAGGGCCAAACTCCATGTGAGTCATCTTATTAATGGAAGCTAATATTTTTCTTGGATCCCTCTCATCGAGAGGTGTAGGATAATCTAAAAATCATCTGATTTTGATAAGTATTCATGGAGTTATGAATTATTTTGTGTTATGGGACAATTCGTCAAGGTCGCCCAACAACCAAATAAACCCCACTTGTGCTCAACGTTTTAGTATAAATAGAGGTGGCCTTCAAGTCATTTCAATACACTTGGGATTTCTTCCTCTCTACTTGTCTTTGGGTTTTAGTAGGAGGAGAGATCCTAAGGGATAACGCTACCCTAATCCAGAGGGCAGAAGCCGAAACTGTCGGAATTGGCGAAACTACCGGAATTGCTAGAACTACCGAAATTGTCGGAACTGTCGGAACTGTCGGAACTACCGGGAACAGCCGGGAAAAGCCGGAACTGCTGGAATTGCCGGAATCGCCGGAACTACCGGAACTGCTGGAATTGCCGGAATCGCCGGAACTACCGGAACTGCTTGAACTACCGGAATTGCTGGAACTACTGGAATTTCAGGAACTACCGGAATTGCCAGAACTGCCGAAATTGTCGGAACTACCAGGAACAGCCAAGAAAAGCCGGAACTGCTGAGAAAAGTTGGAATTGTCGGAACTGCCAGAACTACTGGGAACAGCCGGAATTGCCGAAATTGCCGGAATTATCGGAACTGCCGAAATAGCCGGGAAAAGACGGAACTGCCGAGAAAAGCTGGAATTGTCGGAACTGTTGGGAATAGTTGGAATTGCCAAAACTCCCTGAACTATCGAAACTGTCGGGAATTGCCAGAACTTCCGGAACAGCTAAAGCATCTGTCTCCGAAGGAGAGCAGCATGCAAGGGACAACTAACTAACATTGGGACAATTATATGGTACTTAGCAGCAAATACACCAAGCATGCAATGTTACAGTGAGCATGCAAGGAACAGCTAGCATGCAACAGCAAGCATGCAAAGGACAACAAGCATGCTAGGGACAACAAGCAAGCAAGATGCAGCTACCACATAGGTCAGTATGGCAACATGGTGCAGCAATGGCACATAATGCAGTACAGTGATGGGTACATTCATGCTTAATGAAGCATGATGAGATGCAACATAGTGATGATGGGTGCAGCATGGTGCAACACGATGAGGTGCAACATGATGATGAAATGCAGCACAATAATAGGTGAAGGAGTCACCGTGGAGAATCAGTTGAAGCAGCATGTCTTCAACTGATCTCATGTATCATCTTCTTAGAGATGATCTATGCTCTTATCTAGATAAGTCAAAGTGTTGACTTCTGTTGTAAATGTACTATCTCTCTCTCTCTCTGCTGAACTATTTGAAGAACATATAAGAAGAATTGATCAAGGGTTTCCCACATTGGGGTTTGTCCTGGGCTGTGCACTTGTGTCTTTGTCTGCTTGTCTTCTGGATTTTATGTTATGTTCTATCTGCAGATTTACTTTTTAATGTCTTGTGGGTTGCTAATCTCGAAAAGATATTGAGCTAACTTTGAAAATTGAAATAAATTGCTCTAAGCATAGAACATACCTAAAATTTAACAAAGTTCCTTTGACTTCTTGAATGCAATACTTTCATCAAATATTACACTTTCCTCTCAGGCCTGATGGATCCAGCTTCTTTCTTTTGTCGTTCGGTATATGACTATATACAGGAAAACCAAAGATTCAAATATGATCTATAGTTGGTTTCTTCCCAGAGAATACTTGTTAAGGAGTTTTCTTATCCAGTGACTTTTGGGGACTTTGATTTTGAATATATACAGTTATCTTTGTGGCTTCTCCCCATAGAAAGTTCAGTAGATCTTGATCATGCAACATTACTTTTACACTTTCTTCAATGGATCAGTTCTTTCGCTCTACAACTCCATTTTTTCTAGATTATATGGGATTATCATCTCCCTCTTAATCCTAGACTCCTTACAGAAAGCTATAATTTCCTTGGATGTATACTCTCCTCCATTATCGTTTCTTAGTATCTTGATTTTCTTTTTCGTAAGGTTCTCATCTTCAGCTTTGAATTCTTGAAATTTTGTAAATACTTTGTCCTTGGATTTCATCATGTAAACCCAAGTTTTCCTTGAATGATCATCTATAAATGTGACATAATATTGATGACCTCCAAGTGATTTAGGAGTCATAGGACCTTTGACATCGGAATGAATAATATCCAAGATTTCTTTTGACTGTGAAGCATTGATTCCAAATGGTCTCTTGGTATTCTTACCCAATTCACATCCTTTGCATACTCCTTCATGATCTTATTTCAAGTCAAGGATTCCTTATACTATAGAACTTATAGTTGGAAGGATTGTGAAATGAAGGTGGCCAAATATTCTATAACAAAGTTTACATGGGTTGATTTCAATGTGAACCAAAGCATGTGCAAGATGTTAGAAAATTATATATTACAAAGCAATGGAACACATAAAATATTGCAGAAATATAAACAAAGAAAATGCATAAAACAAGAGAGACACAGACATACGTGGTTCACCCAGTTTGGGCTACGTCCATGGAGAAACAGCCAGTCCTTCCTTTTATATTATCCAGCAAACTGAAGAGATACAACCTATAGCAGATCCGTTGTAATTCCTCTTCGCTCTCAATCCTCCTCTCTCTTCTCACTCAAAATACAGATTACATAGACGCAATACAATCCTCATATTAGGAGGGGTGCTTCTAGGGCAAACCTAAATTAACATAATAATCCTACCGTCCAAGATCTCCGCTATGAACGGCCAGATTGACTACGAATACAAATTTCAAGGCAATTTTTACATTAATTTTTAAGCTTTTGGGGGCGTGCCCGTCCCGCTAGGGGGGCTCCAAAGGTGCAGCTCCCGCCCCCCCCAGCGGTTGTTGCTCACACAATGAGCTTCAATCTGCCTTTTGAGCCTTCCTTTTACCTTCTCTTTTCTTTCCCTCACTTCTAGAGCTTGAGGATGACCCTTGGTGACCTTCACTTGACCTACTTGCCTTCTTTTCTCCAAGATCGAACTTGTAAATAGAAACCTTAGATTTGTTGCAGAAACCCTAGTTCTCCTTAGCATGTGTGAGGGAGAAATATCCAAACAAATATCTTCTTCATCCTCTTCCTTCTTTGCTTCCTTCTTCTTCCTTCTTCTTCGCTAGAATGAGATATTAGTGAATGCATCTCAAGGAGGACGAGTTCCCTCTTATATATAGGCTCTTCAAGGTGGACGTGGCTCTTCCTTTTAGGCTGACTTGTTAGCTGTCCAGTCAACTTGGTCTTGGAGGGTATATGGACATCTTTTAAGACAAAAATGATTTTATTTACATGTTACAATGTGCTCGATGGGGTCTTCAAATTATGACAATGCCTTTTTTGACTTCTTGACCTAGGAAAAACCCTAGAAGCACTCAATGGGTGCTTGACCTATAAAATAAAAGACCTTGAACATAAAATCCATGCTCCAAAAATAATAATAATAATTTTTTTCATTTTATATTTTATAATAATCAAAAGTACATTTCATCTTTATGAAGACCAAACCTAGTGACACGTTTTTCAACACAGAATAGGCATTAGAAATGTTGTTTTCTTCATTCTCCTTTTTTTCATTTATTAATAATATGTGGGATTCTTATTGACTCGATGCATTCCACATTTTTTCAAAAGTTGGAGTATCTTTCCAACTGGTAATTCCTGATGAAAAAGAGCTCCAAGATTTCGATAGACCTAGTAGCGCAACAATCACATGTTCTTTCTCTAGAAAAACTTCATCAATAGCTTGTAGTTAATCTCTTACTCTAGAGATGCTTACCAAATATGATGAAACATTATCATCTTTCATCATCTTAATTGTTCTTATTTCATTCTTGAGACTAGTTATCTGACCAATATTCTTGATGGTGAACAACTTAGAGAGGGTTTCATACATTTCTTAAGCAGAATCTATATTGGATATATATGGGATTAGATTTCCCTTCACTCCATCTAGTTAGGTTCATGGCCAAGATGTCGGTTTCCTTGAATTTCTCCTTTCCTGTGTCATTTGTAGGTTTCTTAACTTTTCCTTGAATAAGATCCGAAACTTTATACTTAGCAAGAATAAGATATATCCTCTTTTTCCATGCCCTGTAGTTGGATGCTCCTTCTAGCTTGTTTCCATATTTCATTTTCATGTCTTCTATAGTAGACCTTCCTCTTCTTATATGATCCTTATCCTTAATGATATTCCTTTGTTCCTTCCTACTTAACCCTTCTTTTAATAGATCTTTAAGCTGCCTTTTTCTTTCCTCCTTTACCTTAGCTCTGATACCATGTTAGAAAATCAGAAAAGAAGAATTATTATCTTGTATTGGTAATTACTTGTGATATTATTGTAGTTTTATTATATTCTCTTTCTATTCTTCTTTTATCTGTGTTTCATCAAGAAATCATCAAATCAAAAGATCAACGACACCAGATGTAGGCACTCATCCAGGGCCAAAACCCCTCTATAGGGGAAAACCCAGTCAAACTCTTCCACTAGTAAATCAAATTGAGATAGACCAAGACCTTAGACCCGAAATACCTTCCTCCACAAAGTTAGCCTTCCGAGGTGATTCAGAAAAATCTAGTAGTCTCTTCTTGTCCAGCAGCTTCAGCCCTACAACAATCCAGAATTTCGACCCCCGACTACTTCAGAATTTCGGCCCAACTAAAGTATTACAATTTTGGCCCTTCCAACAACCCAACAACTTTTCACGTGTGAGATAAAGAGAGAGAAAATTTGACTTCTTATGCTTGACAAAGACTTCCTTCTCCTTTGCTAGGGTTTTCTTCCTCTTCCTTGAATTTTGCACCATTTTTTTGTCTCCAGCAACTCCAGATCAAACTTTTTGTGAATGTGTTCCTAATGGGTCAAGTTGTTGCCCTTTTATAGCGGTTCATGCCTCTATAATTAGGCCAAATTTTCGAGGTTGAGGCTGACTTGGTGGAGGAGGCCTAAATGACCTATTTTACATTTGAAAACAAAAAAAAAACTTGATTGGCAAAGCCCAAGAAGGGTATTTTACATTATGATATGGACAAGGACACTTGACATAAACCCTAGAAGCCTACAATGGAGGATTTTACCTAAGAACCATTGAACCAAGCATGAAACCCATGCTTTAATAAGTCAATTTATTTTATAATATTTTTCTTGCTTTTGAAAAACTCATTATATCATGACTCAAATACGATTATGAAGACCGATACTAGTTACATTTTTCAACACTTTTGGATGTGTTATATGTGTTCAATAAATCTGGTGGCTTTATCAACTTTGGAATGAACATGTGTGGATTCTTCTTGTGTAGTTTCAAGAGGCATTGTGACATCAATAGGACACAATGGTTGAAATCCCATGCCCACTTAAAAGGGGTTGTGGCCGGTCGAGCTATAGAGAGCTCTGTTATGGTTGTGTTGCACAAAGGGAAGACTCTCGTCCCATGTTCATGGATGCTTGGAGTTGTACATGTGTAGGATGTGCATTATCATGTTGTTGACAACCTTTGTATGGCCATCATTCTGCGGATGGAATGTAGTTGACTTGGTGATCATAGTGTCCAATAAATACCAGAGGCTTGACCAGGATGTGCTCAAGAATATGCTATCCCGATTTGACATAATGGTCTATGGGATCCCAAAATGAACCCACACTTGTTCGAAGAATATTTTGGTAGTGTCTTCTTCTATGATACTCTTCTTGCAGGCCATCAATATAGCCATCTTAGAAAATATATCGACAACCACAAATATATAGTCATTCTCATGCTTGGTGGAAGGGAGGCCATACATATAGTCCACAGATATGGATTCCCAAGGTTGTCTAGGAGTAGGAAGAGGAATGTACAGGAATTGCTCCTTAATGGTTGGCTTGGTGATGGCATAGGCAATGCAAGATCTGATATATTTTCCAATGCCATGTCAAAGTTTTAGATAATAAAAATATTTTTACAGGTATTTCATTGTCTTCTCGACACCAAAGTGACTTGAAACACTGTTGTAATGTGTCTCCCAAATCATCTTGGGACGCTCACTTGAAGGAACACAAAGATGTCCCAGATAGCACAACAGTCCATCCTAAAGGTGGAAGTCTGGAATTGGTTTTCCATCCATTAGCATCTTGCAAGTGGCAGCAAACTTCGAGTCACCTTCATATAGTTATGTCCATCTATAGGTATAGTGCCCGCAAGAGTTGAGAATTGTACTCAGTTCCATAATCGGGGGTCAAATGAGGCATTATGTGACATGATTGGTGCTTCCCTTCTTGTACTTTATTTTCAGATGGAATTACTGCAGGTATGTGGACCATTTCTAATGGAAATCATTCTGCAAATTCCCCTATGTCTACATAAATTGAATATGTTATGTGACCAAATTACAAAACAAAAGAAAAGGTATATCAACAACTTGAAAAATAGCCTCTTCGAAGGGGAAACCTATAATTTTACATCACATAAATGAACAATTCTTGGATGATCCAAATGACAAGACCTCCTTGGTATTATAGGAGTCCAAAGGGTCAAAATATAATCAGATCCTACATAACAATAATAATGTAAGGACGCAACAATAATAATAGTGGCTTCTATGGGGCACAACAATAACATTATAGAGGCTACTTGGACACAACAATAACAATAGGTGGTTACACTAATAATAACAATAAGGGGGCTACACTAATAATATCAATTAGGGGACTACATTAGTATTATAGGGACCTAACATGCCCCTCTCCTTCAAAAAAGTGTTGTCCTCAACGCTTTAGTTTTGGATGCTTCTGTATAAAATTCTCATCCTCCCATGTGGAATATTTAATGAGTAAGTTCTTCCACTTAATGAGACACTCTAAAATTGATCGATTTTGTAGTTGTGGGGTTCTTGTTTATGTGACTATTTGAGGCTCCAATATGAGTTTTCCTTCTTTGTTAAGTTCTAGCAATACTATTTGAATTGGGAGCTTGTCACCGATAACCTCCTTTAAGCATGAAACATGGAAAATTGGGTGCACTCGGGAAGGTGTAGGCAACTCCAATTTTTATTCCATGGTAACAATCTTTTGCAACACTTTGTAAGGACCATAATTCTTGGGTGATAATGTAACATCCCTCCCTTAATAATAAATAAATAATAAGAAACAAATAAAAAATACAAAATATATTATAATAAAATAATAATATGATAATAAATCCACTTAATAAATATAAACTATAAAAAAATCAAAAAAAGTAATAATAAATAATAAATATAAATAAAAAGATAAGTAATAAAAAAAAAATAGTAATAAAAAAAACAATAATAATAAAAAAAAAAAATAGTAATAACCATAATAAATAAGGAAATTATCAAAAAATTACATGCCGACACTTGGAGGTGGGCATGTGGCATGCAGACACATGGAGGGTGTGCATGTGGTTTCCCTTCCAATGTTTTTTCTATTTAAGGAATGATGAAGAGGATGGAGGGGTTCGATCATTCTGAGGTTCCATCTTCATTGAATGCTAAGACTTAGGAATACTGGCAGTAGTCGTTGATTGAGGGCTCGGGGGTGGCCAGTTGTTGCAGAATACTGCACAATTTAGCCTACGGTTGGGAGGAGAGTCGTCCCCAAATCTTGTGGTCACTTCGCAGCCGGCAGGTATAATTTCACTAAAGAATTGTTTTCCTTTTGACATTAGCTTTAGTTTTATTGTGCTGTTACATATGGTATCATAGGTGGTTTAATCGTTAGGGCCTATGGGCATCCGGAATTATACTTGTTGGAAATTTTAACTTGACTTGTTTTAAAGTACAGGAACCACCAAGGGGCGAGTTGATATGTTCCAATGCGTTCTGCTTGTCGCTGTTCCAAATACTCTCTTTATTTCTGCTATGTTTATTTAAATTTAGTGTAATTTATTTTCAGTGTAATTTATTTTCAATGTAATTTATTTCTGCTGTGTTTATTTATCTTCATTGTTTACATTGTGTGTTTTGGACTTTTGCCGTCCTCCAAACGCTGCCTGAAATGGCCTACTCTGTGCAACAGTCCCTTTTTGTAGCTAGAAATCCCATTATTTTCTCTCAATTGTTTATATATGCTTCTGGAATTGATAATTATAGTGCACCTCTTAATTGGATTTTGCCGAAAATTGATTTGCCCCACCATGATTTTATTTGTTGAAGTTCGAACCAACGGGGATCATTTTTTTTTCTCTGTGTGTCTGAAGATGTGGGCCTTCTTCTAGTGTTACTTTTAATGTAATGGTAGGTGCAAGCATAGGCCAACAGTTTCTGGAAATATGATTTCTCCATGCAGGTCAGAAAAAGTTCGGCGCTCACATTGCCTGGGACTTCTGGGTGTTACGCATAATTTGGCCGAAATCTATTTACAAATTTTTGTATTGTTTGGAGCGTATCACATATTTTTAATTTCATATGAAATGCTAACTGCAGGCGAATTTTATTTTTTTTTTTTAAATTAATTTGTTAATGAGAGCTTGTATTTGATTTTGTAATATTGCAAATAATTTTTAATTTGTTTGTAAATTGTTTTTTCGAGTAATTTTTTGGGTCCAAAATTACCAATTTTGTGTCTGGCAGCAGGTTAAAGACTGGTTATTGAGCTCATCAGGCAGCTGTAAAGGTCTCAAGGTTAATAGACCCTGGCCGCTGGCCTAACAGTCCAAGATATCCTAGCTGCATGCATTGAAAGGGGTCACAAGTTCATTACAATTGATACTAATCTGATCTTGTGCAGGCCTAACAAAATCTTGAGGGTTTGACAGTTGTTTGCTCTTACAAAATTTGCCATCACGGTTCTGCAGGGTTGTTTTAAGGCTACTGTCCATTGTTACTCATTTGTGTTTAATTGCAGAACTAATGCTTTGTCATTGCAGGATAGCGTTGCATTTTTATAGGAGTTATTGTTTTGTGGGCTAAATATTGTTACTTGATCCTTGCCCTGTCCCTTTTTAAGGAATTTGCTCAGAATCTGAAGCATCACCTTCAGAGGATGAGCACATTAAAATTGGCCAGGGCTTAAGTTCTGTGGTTGCAGGAGATTACTTTCCTCTTTGGAAGGGTTGCATAGCTGAAACAATGCCACATCTCAAATCTAAACAACGGAACCTAGGGATGCAGTTTGTCGGTTGACATTACAGACTCACCTAAATCAGAGCTTTTCGAAGCATGCACTTTGCATTTCTGATACAATTCGATTTCTAACTTTGTAAGTTCATTCTGCTAATGTTGTTATTCGACCATGTAATTGATGGGCTTTGGTGCCCTCCAAAGACTTATCTGTGCTGTAACTTGTTTAAATTGGGTAGTTTTGACAGCCTTTACTTCTATGAAACTTTTGAGTGTCTTCTGCAGAGCAGGTTTGAGGAAGTCAAATTCGTTTTTGCTCTGAAATTTTGAAGCCCTTCAAGGTAAGTTTCAGAAATATTGTGACACTCGTTATTTCTAATCAAATAGTCTTTTAAGTAGTTATGATTTAAATGAGCTACCATATAATTTTGTTTTCAGTTAGTATATGGTTTCTCTGTATTGGGGCTAAATGAAATACTGTAAAGGAAATTTTTTTCTGTTGTAACTTTGTAGTGATGTTT
>APFE030287418.1:104315-132264 GCA_000404065.3 Pinus taeda | reverse complement strand
TTCTGAGGTTCCATCTTCATTGAATGCTAAGACTTAGGAATACTGGCAGTAGTCGTTGATTGAGGGCTCGGGGGTGGCCAGTTGTTGCAGAATACTGCACAATTTAGCCTACGGTTGGGAGGAGAGTCGTCTCCAAATCTTGTGGTCACTTCGCAGCCGGCAGGTATAATTTCACTAAAGAATTGTTTTCCTTTTGACATTAGCTTTAGTTTTATTGTGCTGTTACAAATAATTTATTATCCTTCTTAGCTTGCTTGAGGGACATTTGTTTGTATGGTTGTAGCCTTAAAAATACCCAATCGCCTACATCAAAACTTATTTCACTACTATGTTGATCCACCTATTGTTTCATTCGATTATGCGCCAGAGTGAGGTTATTCTTTAAGAGTTGAAGAACTTGTTGTTGATGCTCAATGTGATCTTCCATTGCTTGAACCTTAGAATTTTATCTTAAATATGATGTGATGGATGGTGGATTATATCCATAAAGTGACATAAATGGGGTCATTTTTCCTACATTATGGAAGTTTTATACCACCATTCAGCCAGAGGTAACCACTTGACCCATTGTATTTGTTTATCAGATACAAAGCAACGAATATATCCTTCCAAACATTTGTTCACTATCTCAGTTTTACTATCAAATTGAGGATGATAAGATGAGATATGAGTTAATTGAGTACCAAGATAAGAAAATAATTTCGTCCAAAAATTTCTAGTGAAAATGGGATCTCTATCACTTACAATAATCTTTGGGTTTCCATGTAGATTTTGAATGTTTTCCATAAATGCAGTAGCAAATGTAACAGCTTTAATACGATGAGATAATGCACAAAAGTGTGCATATTTGGTAAGTTTATCAACTACCACCGTGGTGACACTCTTTCCTTCAAAGTTGGGTAAACCTTTGATAAAATCCATTAAGACCTCCTCCCAACACTGACTTAGAATGGCTAAAGGTTGTAACAGACCCAGGGTCTTAATTGTATCAAATTTATTTTGTTGGAAAACCAAACATTTTGCCACAAAATTTTAAATATCATATTTAAGGCCATCTCAAAAAAATTCCTACTTGGCCTTGTGGTAAGATTTTAAAAATCCTGAGTGCCCTCCTAAGGGGGAGGTGTACAATTCCAAAATAATCTTTTGTTTGAGTTGGGAATTATTACAGAGATATAAGCAATCTTTGTACCATAATGAATCATTTTTTCAGATAAATGTATCAGATGTATTGGGATCTTTCTGCAACTTTTGAATGTGTGTCCACACCTCTTCATCATTATTCCATTCATCCCTTGCTTTGATTATCCAATCAAGTTGGATAATAGAAATGGCACATAGCAATGCTTCCACGTCCTCATCTTGTCTTGAGAATGCATCTGCAACAACATTTGGCTTCCCTTTTCTGTATATGACTTCGAAGTCATAACTCAACATCTTTGTGACCCATTTTTATTGCTATTTTGAAGATAATATTTGTTTTAAAAAGTATTTAATACTATCATGATCTTTTTTTACCTTTAAGTGTCTTCCAATCAGGTAAGGTCATCATTGCTTTAGTGCATGTAGTATTGCCAACATTTCCTTCTCATAAATAGGTTTGTGTACATACTTTCCCTTGATTATACGACTTTCAAAAGAAATGGGTCTTCCTTCTTGCATTGAAATAGCACCAATTCCACTTCCTGAGGCATCACATTCCACAATAAAGGTTTTTGTTATGTCTAGTGTAGCTAGGATCGTTGTTTGTCATATTGCCTCTTTAAGATGTTCAAATGCCTTAATTTCTTCATGGGTCCAAGAAAATGCATATTTCTTGAGTAATGTTGTTAGAGGCACTGCTATTCTCCCATAATTCTTAACAGACTTGCAATAATACCCTGTCAACCCGAGAAATCCTCGAAGACGATTTAGGGTTGTAGGGATTTTCCATTCCTTAATGGCTTTAATATTTTTATGGTCTACCTTAACACCCTCATGAGATACAATATGACCTAAATATTCCACCTCATGTACTCCCAAGAAACATTTGGAGGTTTTTGCATATAATTGTTTCTCCTCCAATAGTTTGAGCACCCTGTCAACATGTTTAACATGATCCTTTCAAGACTTGTTGTAGATTAGTATATCATATAAAAATACTAACACAAATTTTCTAAGGAATGGTTTGAAAATAGAATTCATCAAACCTTGAGATGTGGAAGGTGCATTAGTAAGGCCAAAAGGCATGACCAAAATTAATAATGACCTTCATGAGTTCTAAATGTTGTTTTTAGAATGTCTTCAGTCTTCATTCTAATTTGATGATATCCTGAACGAAATTACATCTTTGTGAAGTAAATTGTTCCATTTGTGGTATCCATGTTACCAGATCCTTGCCATCAAAGTTCCTCATATTGATCTTTGGAATGCGGTTGGTCTTCCATCCAAAGTTAGAATCTGTAAAACTATGATTAACATTCCTTTTGTTCTCATCATGAGTTTCATGGAATACCTTTTCACCATTAGGAAGCATTTCTTGTAGCAACTTTTTCAAACCCTCCATGCATGCTTTTAATTTGTCCTCCAAACCTTCCATGTATTATTTTTAACCATTATATAAACCATCCATATTAGCTTCCATTTCATTTTTGGTATCTTTGTGAGAGAGAAATTTGTCGCACTTGGTAGCATAATTTTGATATATTATGTCGCATTTCTTTCTCTTCTTCATGTGTCATAGTAGAGCTTTCTGGTTGCTTACTGGGAGTATCCATTTTTTTGTTTTGAGGCATATTGGAACCAAATAATGATATATATGCTTTACTATTCCCTATGAATTACTTTAGAATGATATTTCAAACAAAACTTATGCAAATTTAAAAAAATACACACCCTTTTCTTCTTTCTTTTTGGAGCTCAATGTTGAAATTGTTGTATCTCTAAAATTTTGATCTCCCAAGGTCTGAAATTCAATCCTGTAGTAGAACTAATATTCTTGTTTCCAATGCAAAAAGTCATATCAATATTGGATTCTTCAATATAAAGTTATGTCAAATCTCCCACGATAGCCTGATTATGGATTGGTTTAGTAGAGCGAACTTGTACGCGATTCCACGTGTCATTAGTTCAACCTTCAACCATGAAATTGATACATGAAAAACTACATTCCATGCACTTTTAGTCACTTTTTATATAATTCAAATCTCATCCCTGAGAAGAAATTTATGATGATTTTCCCTAGGTCACATGTTTGAGACTGAATTTTGGAGCATGCAGAAACCCTAACTTCTTCGGACCATATCTCAGAAAATATGGCGAACCAAGATTTGAAATTTCTACTCAAAGTTCATCAAGATTGTGGCTCCACTTAGTTGAAATTTCAGCTTCTTAAGCTTCGTATAAATAATGTTATAGCAAAAATTCCAAGATGGCCTGTTTGAAGTAGCAAAACCCTAGAATCCAAATCTCTGATACCAAATGTTATGCAACCAGCTTACAAAACAGAAGAAAAGATAGATCGACGAATTGAAAAATAGCCTCTTCAAGGGGGAAATATCCTTTACATCACATAAATTAACAATTATTGGATGATCCAAATGACAAGACCTCCTTGGTATATATAGGAGTCTAAGGGGTCATAATATAATCAGAGCCTACATAACAATAATAATGTAAAGGCACAACAATAACAATAGTGCCTTCTTTGGGGCACAATAATAACAATATAGGGGCTACATGGACATAGCAATAACAATAGGGGGATACACTAACAATAACAATAATATGGCTACACTAATAATATCAATAAGGGGGATACACTTGTACTATAGGGACCTAACATAGGAGATCGGTGATCTATGTGGATGAGTGTCTCCTTCCCCAGAATATAATGCTTCCATTGTTGGCAGGTGTACACGATATAGTAGATATCCTTATCATAGGTGGGGTAACTATGAACATTATCAAAGAGTGTCTCGCTATAATAGGTCACTAAGTGCCCTTACTGAGTGAGGACTACACCAATAGCATAATTTGAGGCATTTGTCTCAATCTCAAATGGTTGTTATAGGCCTGGAAAGGTGAGGATTGATGCAGAGCAAAGGAGGTGTTTCAGTTCAGCAAATGCCTTCTACTATGCCTTGAACCCCAAAAAAACTTTTATTTTGATCTGCCCTTGGTAACTTGACTCAAGGGCCAAGTAATATGAGATAACCCCAACATAGATCTCTAGTAGAAGTTAGCAAGGCCCAAGAAGTTGCGAAGCTCTGTAATAGCTATTGGGGCTGGCCAATATCGAATACTTGGATCTTATCCAGATCCACATGCATGCCTTTCTTGTTGATTATGTAGCCCAAATATTAGACCTAGTCCATGCTAAAGGAGCACTTCTCCAGGTTGGTGCATAGCTTGTGTTTCCGCAGGGTTTGAAGGACCTGTCAAATATGTTTCAAGTGCTCTGCCCAACTCTTGTTGAAGATGAGGATGTCATCTAAATATACAACCATGAACGAGTTGGTGAAAGGTTTCAAGATGTCATCCATTGGCCTCATAAAAGTTGCAGGGGAATTTGTATACCTCAAGGGCATAACCAACCACTCAAAAAGGCCCTCCTTGGATTTGAAGGTAGTATTCCATGCATCTGTGGGCTCTACTAGAACTTGGTGTTATCCATATTTCAAATCAATCTTATTGAAGTATTTGGCCTCCTTGAGCTTTTCAAGAAGGTCATTAATTTGTGGGATCGTGTATCTTTTCATGAAAATTATTTTATTCATTACCTTATAATCAATGCAAAGTCTTCAAGTCCCATCCTTCTTCTGTACAAGTACAATTTTTCTCCCACAAGGTGAGCATATTGGTCAGATGTGCCCTTTTTGTAGCAACTCCTGGATCTGCCACTTGATTTCCTCATTTTTCGAAAGAGAGTTGTGGTATATTGGCCCATTAAGTAGAGGAGCTCCAAAAGTTAGATTGATCGAGTACTTAACCTGACATTTCAAGGGTACTCTTGTGGGCAAGGAGAAGATCTCCCTATATTTTTCCACGACCTTATCGACTTGCTTTTGCTATGCCGAGGGACCCTTTCCTAGGGCCATAGATGTGGCCACAATATTCCCCTTAATTTGAGAACGAATTAGAAATAAAACAAATTTCCTAGTCTTGGAGGTGATATTACTGCATTGCTTAGCATAGATCAAATAGATGGTGGTAGGCGGAGCTACCTTCGATATCCTATATAGTTTCCTTCCCAAAACAATAATAATAGTTTGAGGCCTGGACTCATACATAGCATGACGCTTCCACAAATATGGTCGGCCTAATAAAACATCACAAAATTCAAGAGGAGCAACATCGCGTAGTACCTCGTCCATGAAGGGCTTGATGTTGTAGGGAAGGCAGCACTGTTGGATGACACAGAGATATTGTCCTTGGTGGAGCGACCCGATGGCATATGGTTGTCGGTTTGGTGTGGTAGGCAGGTCCAACAACTTAACAACCTTTGCTAAGATGAATTTATTTTGGCTCCCATTGTTGACAATGAACTGCAATGAGGAACCCTTCACCAACATTTGTGAGTCGAAGAGATGCTCCCCCTCCTCTGGATCTTCGGGCTCATTCGTATGGACCTTGGTGGTGGAAACGATGCCATTGGGTTATACATCAATAAAATGCTTGCCCTTGTCTTTCCCCTTGTTGGGTTTTGGCTCAGAATCAGACTCTGAAGCTTTTAGCTTAGCCACCAATGATTGTTTGGTGCGGCACTCATTTGTGTTGTGGGTGGGGCTCTTATGGAACTCACACCACTTTCTTGTGTCCTTCTTTGTCTTCTTTCTGCCATTATTTTCTTGTGGTTTCAATGGATTTTCATAGGTTGTTCCACCTTGGCTTTGTCCTTTGTTTTGCGATTTGGGGGTGCTCTTTCCCTTATTCAGATTCGCAAATCCAAAGTCTTGCTTCTTTTGTTTAAATGTGTGTTCAATCTTGGCTGCATATCGGTATGTTGCACCAAATGAGGAGATGTCCAGGAACCCCATTTATTCTTGAATGTATTTGTGTAGACAGTCGTGGTACTTGAGCATTAGATGTCACTCAGAGTCTTTGATACCCAGATTTGTGCATAGAGTATGAAAAAAATTGTGATTTCATGCACATCTTGGTCCCTTTGTTGTCGAAGTGTAGTCCATTGTGTGTACTTGTCTTCATAGCTCCCAATAGGGTAATATTGTTCCTTGATAGCATCTTGGAAAGAGTTCCAAGAAGATGTGATTATAAACAGAGAGGGTTCCTCGACCTTTTTCTTATAGTAATTTTTCCATCAATCCTTGACATGGGGTGCAACCTTAAGTAGTGCAAAAGTAATATTTTCCCTATCGAAGAAACTATGGACCAAAAAATAACCTTGCAGCAAACTTAACCATTTATCTACAACATCTGCATCTATCCAACCTTGAATATCATTATATCAAAGTTAACTTGTGCCTTGAAGGGGGTGGCACCTCGAAAGTGACTATTGGATGAAGATGTGTCACATGTTGGCATCCACCGAAGAATCTGGGAAAATGTATCCATCATCTCGTTCCTTTCTCACTTGAAGGCTTCTTCGAGCAATAATTTGATAGGATCCCATGCTCCCTCGTCTTTATTTTCTTCCACCATGGGAGGCCATTGGTATCGATGGGGATGGTCTTGCAAGGGCTCAAACAATTCAAGTCCCAAGTCCTTATACCCCGACCTTGTTGGGGACATGCACAAAAAAGTAGAGAAAGAGTTGACCACTCTAATACCACTAATTCGGATTTATGGAGGAACAAAATGAAATACAAATTTAAATAGAAATAGAGATACAATAAAAGAACGGAACTTCAATTAATTAATAAAAAGTAGTAAAATTTGTTTAGAAACAAGCTCAAGTGATGGTAGGTTATCTATAAGAAGAGATGTGATGGCTACATGCCTTCTAAGTTGTTACAATGATTTCTGGAGTCCTTCTTATCATAAAGAAGAAGTGTGAAACCCTAGCCCTATGAGATGAAGCGCCAATGGTTTTGGGCCCTGTTGGGGTAAGTTGGACCGCCAAATTCACGAGGTCGTAACTTTGGCATATGATCTATGTTTGGCTATCATAATACCTTGTTTCGAATATCTCCATGACCCGGCGAAAAAAGAACGTGGAAAAAAATACTAACACTTTACGATCTCTCTATTTTCCCATAAAACGTCTTTTAGGACCTCGAAATGACTCTAGAAGTTTAGGACCTAAAAAACTGCCAAAAATTGAAATTTGTGCTAGAGTTAAGGAAACTAAAAGAAAACAGTGTTGGGGTTACAACTAGAATAGGCGGGTGGCCACCAATATCCACTTGGATCAAGAAAGGTCTTTCCTTGTGTTGTGCCTTGTTGAAGAGGAAGGTATCCAGATGGTCAAGCATCAGTAAGGTGGTTAGGTTATGTGTTGAGACATTTTCTAATCCTTGTAGCTTGTCCTGGTGGATTGCATGACATGATGCTATGGTAATTAGTGTAATGACAAATTACATGTGTATTATTCTTGGATAGGGCCATGAGAGTGAGCTAATAATGAAGATGGATTGCTACCAAATTCAAACGAAAACATTATATCATATATATATATTAATTGTGGTTGTTGTATAGGATAATGTCAAAATATTGATTGAAATTCTGATGATAATATTTCATGGTCATTATATGTGTATGATATAGATTACATGGCAAAACTATCTTGTGAGATGATAATTCTTATAAGCATGAAAACATGGGGAGGATGTTAATATGATTATGGAATCCCTATGCCATATCTTAATCCTTTGGATCTAATTATTAGCTTGAGGTTTCAAACACCTTGGCAGTAAATCTATGGAATTCTATGTTATTCCGACATGTAAAAGCTTGGTAAATAATCATGGATCACCCAAGGCATTGTTTAGCAAAGAATGGGACTAGTGAGCCTATAATGGTGAGTTGGTGCAAGGAAGACGTGACCTAAATGAAGCTACTATGTGAAATTACTAACATACAATTGATGTAATATATTTTAGGTTAGAGAAGACAACAAGTTGAGTCTTTCCCAGTGTAAAGGACACATATTTATATAGATAAGTATTATGTTGAAGTTGTACACAGTGTCTTGTATTGTGACCATATGTGTTTATGTGATGAATTGAATTTTCTATGTATGGAATAATTTTTGTATAGAAATGGTTATGACATATATGTTTCTTTTGGTAATTTCTACAGGTATATGCAGAAGCGTTAAGGCCTTGGCAACATCTCAAGGCAATGAAAAAAAAATGTGATAGACCATTGTTCAAGATAACCAAAATAGACAAGATTGAAAGAGGATAACATTATAGATGCATTTGAAGAATGAATTTGTTATCTTATCACTCGAATGAAAGGTTCATTGAGAAGCGTATTATTTCAATATGTTAAGCCATGTTTCATTGAGGAGGTTCATTGAGTGGGATGTTATATCTTGATTTTGACCCCTAGGATGTAATATGTTAAATCATGTACAATTTGAATGATAAGGTTATGTGACGAAAACCAAGCCATATGCCTTGTGTTATAATTACCCCATGTGTGAATGATGCAATTGCATTGTAAATGTTCTTAATGTTGAGCTCAAGGACAATTCCCAACTAAAGATTGTGTATGAGTTCTCGTGGTGGGTTAGGATTATGGCATGATTTTTATGTTTTCCATGGTGTGCTTATGTATGTAAAATAAGAAACAAAAGTAAATACATAATAATGAAATATCCACCAAAAAGGTTGCTTGAGAAGTAACAAGGGGTCCATGACACCACAAAGGGGAAAGAGCAAAGGGGGTGCATGAGTAATTTGACTTGAAACTTGTCCTTTGAAGAACAATCTTCCTTTTACATGCTTCCTTACAAGCATTTCCCATCAATATGGGTATAGTGCCACATTATCATTTTATAAGCTTCTCTGGTCCTTAATGATGGGCAGAGTGTCTACCCGAAACATTGAAAGTTTCAATTTTCTTACACAGTTCAACTCTAGAAGGATATCTGCAATATGAACAGCTACGAAAATCTACATTCAAAAATTCCCCATTAATCTTTGACTTAGGTGGTCCTTTGAACATTTCCCCATGCTTCATGGAAGGTAAACACTTGTCCTATGCAAACTCTTGGGAGAAAACCAATATTCATATTCATTGATGAATCATTCATCCACTCCTCCATTTGAATAATGAGAATTTTCCCTCTTCTTTCACATGAAAAAACCTATAGGAAACTATGGTTGTTTATACCTAGCAAATAAAATATAATATATATATATATATGAAATTATTGTTGGTAATACCCTGTGTAAGGTGGTAACTTCCTATTGAGAATTTGAAGAGGAAATAAGATGACTTTGGAGGGGTAAACCATGGCTAGAATATCTACAATCACTAAAGAAAACACCACAAACCTACAACCGTAATACATTTTCCCATTGACTTATTTGGCTAAGTGGTTATTGCCTAGATTATTCTCAGTAGGAAAATAGAAATTTGGACCCTTCTAATTACATGGGAAGAGAAGAAGATTCCTAAGGGGCTATGAAGAAAGAAAAGGGGAGTTTTTTCTTGTGTTGTGAAAGAGAAGAAAGTGTCAAGGCTTATTAATCACTAAATGAGGCTCTTGGGTACTCAATAGTGAAGAAGTTATCTTCAATATTAGTTAAATAGGTTGTGTTGAGTGATATTAGAGTCCTATAGGATCTTCCTTCGTGTTAGTGGTACCATGCTCTAGCTTGGGTGGAATCTATAATTGATAGATACGATTGCACGATGAATTTCTCCTCAATGACCAATGTTAGAAATTAATTAACTGAGCAATGAAATACACAAAATATTACAGAAACACAAACACATAAATGTGTAAAACAAGAGAGACATGGATATACGTGGTTCACCCAATCTGGGTTACGTCCACGGAGAAATAGCTAGTCTTTCCTTTTATATTATCCAGCAAAATGAAGAGATACAACCTACATATAATCCACTATAATTTCCTCTTTTCTCTCAAACAGTCTCCTCTCCCTTTCTCACTCAGAACAATAATACACAATTGCAATGCAATCCCCTCATATAAACTGAGGGCTTGCTTTTAGGGGAAAAAACCCTAAATTAAACATAACTTCTACTGTCATATCATATGCCTAATGAGCGGACCAGATTGACTACAAAATTACAATATTTTACAAGGCAATTTTTCATCTATTTTTAGCTTCAAGGGCACTTCCCCCGAACCCCGCCAAGGGGGGACTCATAAAAGTCATTGTCGCCCCCCTGGACCCCCCTAATGGCGATTAAACAAGCGATGTTGCCGCCTCGTTAGAAACATGGATCCAACGGGTTGAAACAAAAAACCTTTGAACAATCAGGAAGATAATCAAGCTCCATACCCAACAACCAACTTAGTGTATTTGCACCAATTTACATATAAGTATTCATTATTAACTTGTGTGGGATATTTCAAGTTTTCAATATGTCATGTGGAGCCTTGAGTTCAATTTGTAAAGAATGAATTTGAAATATGCATGGTTGTACTTATGAATTTGAAATTATATTGTTATTAGAGGTAGAACTATGATAATAGTTTGTTATTACAAATAATAAATACACATCGAGTACCTTATTTCCATAGCAAGGACATGACATACAAGTATAGTTATCATGTTAGGTCCACACACACACTAATAAAGCAAATATTGCAACAAACCTAACCTGTTACATGCTTTTCATAATGCAAGATGGTAATGTTGGACATAGCTTCAAGTCAATCACGATCATATAAACAACAACAAAATTATAACCAAAGCAATGAATCATACATAATAATCACAAAATAATAACACAAGCAATGAATTATACATACTCCCTCACTACAACCAATGTGTGAACACACCCATCATCTATTCACAACCACTAGCTAATCTCCCTTGATGCTCAAATGGTCCCAATAATAATGGCATGGGTCTCTCTATTGAGACTAATCATATATCATTCAGCATGAAATGGAAATAACAACTCTTCCCACTCAACAATGCAGTGAGCATCAAAATATGTCATCACAACTTTGGGGAAATCACAGTAAAACTCTAGCCCTCTCTCTAACTCTTGGGAAACCCACAACCTCACAACTCTCATCATTTGAAAAGGTCCCAAGTCTCTAGAAATCTAAGGTGACCCAAGGCTCCAAGTACCAGAAAACCTTAAGGTTTCACATGAGTATAAGGAAGTTTGTATAAAATTAATGATTTGTGTCATTCCTACACCCAACCAATATAATGGTAGCTTTATTGATATATATCATGGATATGGACTCCAACAATATCTATAACTAAAACAACAATCAAAATCCATGGATCAACTATCATGTCAAGCTCTCACTCACATCATAATTATAAGACATCAAGTGATGACATGCATTCAAGTAATAAACCAAGTGTATCAAATCATTGTGATGTTGTGACTAATATATGGCTATCATAAATCACATGTATTTAATCTATAACATCGACAACATCTATCATGTTATAGAGTATATCATTCAAAACATGAACATCATATGAACATCAAACACATACCTTACTAGTACTAAATTTAAATGAAATAGTGAAATCATACATATGTTATACATCAAGATTCACTCATAATTCATTGTGGCAATGTGCATCAATAGTATGTAGAATTATAATCATCGTACATTTATTTATAAATTAGCTAAATTATCCTATCCTACCCGTATCTTATATCACATTCCTCTATGTAAAATGACAATTAAAATTTCACATACAAATAAGCATTTGGCATTACAAAGAACTCATTTGATACCATAAAAAATATCAAAGTATCATAATCATTAGAACATCGACTCAACTAGTACAAATCCTAAGTGAACAAGGTAGAATAACAAGATACTACAATCCCAATAGCTAGTAAATCTCCTTTTTCCTTTTGTAGCACCTCTTTGGTCACTGGAAATAGTGGAAGAGTTCATTGGCTATCTATATATATATATATATATATATATTATATAAATTTCGTTCTTTACCCCTTCAAGTTAACTTAGTGAAACCTTATAATGTAAATTTATCTATCAATTTTATGTTTTATTGACATCCATCCTATCATAAACTAATTTATAAGAACACAATCTATCATAAACCTATTACAAGGTGTCAATCAAAAAAAAATAGATACATGTGTTTTTTAATATTTTCCTCCTATTATTCCCTAGTGGTGAGACTATAATAGTGCATGAGATCAACTTAGAGATTCTCAAAAAAATGTTACCATTTCAAATTTATTTGTAGTGATAGGTTTATATAATGTTTGAGTGCATGCTTATTTTTGGTTGCAAATCCATGGGAGTAGGAACCCGAACTTATGAGTAAGTTGAAAGGATCAATCCTAGTTATGAAAATTGAAAATTGAAAATAATAAGATAGGAATAATATGACCACTTAAAAATCAACAACTTGATTTATAAATTCAAATACTCAAAGTAAAAAATTATTCAAAAGAAAACACTCTAGGTGTTAAAAGATATCGAACAAAACAAAGTTCTAAATATCCCAGGGGTTAAGGCTAACATGGAAAACAAATTTTGACGGCTCCCATTGTTCTTATTCTAATGTAGAGTAACCTAACTTAATGAATCATGCTTGGAGATAATTTACCATAACAACATGCCCTCTACTACTAGAAAAGGAAGACGTAAGCGCGTGACTAGGTGGGTAATAATTGCAAAATATAGTTGTAACATTCTCATCTTAGATTTTGCACAAAATTCTAAAAAAAGTTCTCTTAAAGTTCTAAGTGTTCAAAACTTGGATGGAAACTAATATTTTGATTTATTATTTGGTTATAGCAGTATTAAACTTACCACTTCCCACTTCAATAATGTTGATGTAGATTGCTAATATGCAAAATTGTTTTAATAAATCTTTTTTAGGAAGATGGTTTTACATATGAAAATGTGGAGAAAATTTCACAATAATGAAAAAGAGTGTACATATTGATCCATTAGATGATGCAATGTCTCATTTCACAATGACGTAACTCTGAAATCCTTAAATATTAATTATTACATTAAATTCCTTATTATTATATCACGTTATTAGTGAATAGTTATTATTCATTTTCTAAATTTTAATAAAACTAAGTTTTAAATACGACCATTAACTCCAACACCATTTGATAATGGTCATTTTACATGATGATTCAAAATACAAAATACAAACAAAAAAAAACTTTAGACAAGCAAAATGTTTGCAATGCACAAGATAAGATATCCAAAGTAGCAATTGGATGTGAAATGCATTTAGCACAGTAGATAAAATTCAATTTATGTCACCATCCCTCTATCTAACCATTGATTCACCAGCCATATGCAAGACAATTATGGTTGAATAACAAGTATTTCCACCATTGACACCGGACTTTGCTTGTTCACTAAACTGGCCTCCTCCACATCTTCGTAATCCAACATATCATAATGATGTGTTTGTTTCTCTAAGAAAGCACCATCACATTCACACTCCATATGAATCTTCTTCTTTACCATTTCATCTTCACCTTCACTAAGGGTCTTCTGTGAGGGAATTACAATAGATAAGGTGTAATATATTTGTTGTTTTCCTTCTATTCTTTGTCTATTCTTATCAATTTCAACAACAATGTCATCTAGAACTCCCTCTTGATTTGTGTATCCCCTAACACATCTCTAGCCTATGCATTATGGTTGAATGTTTAGGGAAATTACAACCATATTATTGTGGAAACTAACCATGCATTCTCAACTTCTAATTCTTCCTCGCCAATAGAAATCATCTTTTTTGTATTCTTATCAATAATAAAACACCTATATTGTTGACATTTGTGTCCAAGTGTGATCTATGCTTTATTACACCAGTGGGTGTGTCTATTTTGGAATAGGGCTTCCATAATTTTAATTTAATCATCAATAACTTTAAGGTGGATGGTAGGGATTTAACCTCAACGGAATATCCAGGGAATATTTTTAGTAGCAAACAGAATAAAGGGTTAATATTTATCATAAAGTTAGTTATGCTTTTTTATTTTCAATTTAATCAAAAAATGCCATGTCCACAAAGTGTCAGATTCCACTCAGTTTTTATTTATGGTATTGAGCTCTTATTTTTTATTGTTGCTTAATATGTTTTTCTTATTACATGTCTTTTTAAATGCATATATGTTTAACTCATACATTAATTCATTTTTATAAATAAAAAAATTGTAAGTTTGGTGGGACTACATCTTCATCATGTCCAATATATCACCCGGTGGGGAATTGAACCGGTGACTTCCAAGACCCATGGACAGTTCATTTTTATAATTATTATTAATAATAATTTAAAATAAATTGTAATTTAGTTAACTTTTATGATTTTTTAATCTTTGGCAATGTGAGATGTATTGTGAGGTAAGTGGCTTGATGCTTACTATGGATTAATGCCTTAATCACATTAATATGTTTATTTCCTTATTGATCATTGAAAGAATGCTCTTTGTTGTGATTTTCATCCCATGATTGCTTCCTACAAACTCTCCCTATATGCCTTAATTTTCAACAATAAAAACATTTAATCACTTTTCTACTTTTAACTACTCCAAAGTGTCATATCTTTATTAATATTATAATGTTCAAGGTCTCAATCAAACTTACAAAGGAATAGGTAAATTTTTCAAAGTTATAATAATCATATCTTCTTCCATTTCCATATCATTTATTTCAATTAATCTACTCTCCTTGATTTTGAGCAAGTGATTTTGCACAAAGTCAATCCTCTACATTTTAATAGAAAATCACATATTTTTAAGAAAAAATGCTCTACCTTTGTTTGAAATCTTATGCATCTCAAATAGATTCCCCATATAATAAATGCATTTTACCACCTTCTACTTTGGAAAGCACCTCATTTGATTCCTTTTACTTTGAATCTCTGTAAGTTTGTCCAAATATTTGTATCCAAACATGGTAATCATCTTTTAAATATTTTCATTATTTAAAATTCCAACTTTAAATTGTTTATTTCAATCTAATAATAAATTAGCATTTTTTTTAAGATTCAAGACAACCACGACAACAAATTTAATGGGGAATAAAGAACAAATTTAATAGGGAATAAAGAAACCCTACTGCGATCCATTATTTGTTTCAAGAAAACCTCAAAACCCAATTGCAATTTAAAAGTGTTTTTTCATATAATCAACAAATATCACAGATTTAAAAATATGTTTGTAAAACCTTTTACAACTTCTCTCCCTCGTAGAGTTTTTTCACATAGAACTCTAACCAATAATCAATAGCAAACTTACAAACTTGTAGGTCTGTGAAATCTTTACCAAATCAGCTAGATCTTTTACACAGCTTGCTTATCAAATTTGTATAGTTATTAATTGTACCAATATTCATATGTAAACATTAATAATACCAAAACTCAATCATTAGGCCACTTTTTATTTAAAGGAATTTCAAGGTGTTAAAATGATTATAAAACTTTAAACATAATCCCATAATCAAAAAAAATAAAAACATTAATATAAGAGAGATCGTAATCTATGTATCCCATATAATCTATGTATCTATATGAATCATGAACATTATATGTTCAAATTTTTGTGTCAAGAGGCTCTCTAATATAGGGCAGATGTGATGTTGTAGTTAAACGTTAGTTGAAGCATTAGATCAAAAAATAGTAATAGTAATTTTGTGTTTATTGATAAATTACAATATGCATATCAGATTAAAAGAAAATTAAATATATTGATTCATATTTTTAACCATGATATTTCAGACCGTATAACTAATAAACAAAGAAAAACATACTAAATTTATTTAATAAACATATGTATGTGTGTGAGAGAGAGATTTATATAGTATTATTAAGAATTAGCATAGATCCATCTTAAACCAAGAAAAAGCAAATCTCTCAAGGTGAAAATGTTAATTTTAGGTATGTTCTATGCTTAGAGCAATTTATTTCAATTTTCACAGTTAGCTCAATATCTTTTCCAAATTAGCAATCACATCAACATTAAAGTAAACTGCAGATAGAACATAAATATAAATCGCAGAAGACAAGTTAAGACAAGGACACAAGATGTGGCACTAGCCAGGGACAAACCCCAATGTGGGGAAACCCTTGATCAATTCTTCTTATATGTTCTTCAATAGTTCAGCACAGAGAGAGATAGTACATTCACAACAGAAGTCAACATTTTGACTTATCTAAATAAGAGCATAGATCATCTCTAGGAAGATTATACATGAAATCAGTTGAAGACATGTTGCTTCAACTGATTTTCCAAGGTGGCTCCTTCACCTATCTTTGTGTTGCATCTCGTCATCATGTTGCACCTCACCGCGGTGCACCATGTTGCACCCATCATCACAATGTTGGGCCTCATGACCATGTTGTTCACATCATACTGCTGCACCTTATGCCGCATTGTTGTCCCATGTGCCATTGTTGCACCATGCTAGCCACTGTTGTCTTATGTGGCATACTGTTGTCCCACTATTAGTGACATAGACATTCCATGTTAGCTTGTTGTCCCATTGTTTTTGTTGTTGTCCCATCATAGTATGTTGATGTCCCATCATAGTATGTTGTTGTCCCATCAATGTCATTTTTGTCACATCATAGTATGTTGTTGTCTCATCATTGTCATTGTTGTTCCAATTGTTATTGCAGCACCATGTCTTGATGTTGTTCCAATTGCTATTACAGCACCATGTCTTGTTGTTGTCCCAATTATTAACATTGTTGTCTTGGGCATGTTTGAGTCCTCAAACCCTCATGATGTCCCTGTTTTGAGGGTCACCTATAGCCCACCTTTTCAGTCGTATTAGGCCTGCATCTAGGGGACCGTAGGTTAGCGTTAGGGCTCCCTTTAGACTGCATTAGGGTTGCCTTTAGACTGCGTTTAGGGCTACCCTTTAGACTGCGTTTAGGGCTTCTCTTAGGCTGCTTCTAGGGCTGCCTTTTGGACAACGTTTAGGGTTGCTCTTACATTGTGTCTAGGGTTGCTTTTTGGACAACGCTAGGGCCTCTCTTAGACTGTGTCTAGGGCTGCCTTTTGGACAACATTAGGGCCTCTCTTAGCTGTGATAAGATTCCTCCAAGACTACAGCTAGGGCATGTTTCCTTGACAACGTTTTTGACTTTTTCTTTGACAACGTCTAGGGTTACGGCATCTCCTCTACAGCAACTCCCTTAGTCTTCTTTCCTCCAACGTCTAGGACTTCCACTCCTAGATTTCCCTTCCACTAAAACCCAAGACAAGTGGAGAGAAATCAAGATAGAAGTGTGTGTGAGAAATGACTCTCAAGTTATCTCTTTTTATACTAAAACGTTGAGCACTTGTGGGGTTTATTTGGTTGTTGGCCGACCTTGACGAATTGTCTTATAACACAAATAAATTCATATCTCCATGAATACTTATCGGAATCGGATGATCTTTAGATCAATCCTACACCTCTCGATGAGAGGGATCCAAGAAAAATATCAGCTGCCATAAATAAGATGAACCACATGGAATTTGTCCCTAGTTGCCAATTTAACACTCCCTCTCAACTAGCGAGAACTCCATCCGTTGATCCATCTGTCCGACTATACTATCTATGCCATCAATGCCTTGCACTGCGCGGCTCTGCTCTACTCTGTTGAGCTTTGCTCTACTCTGCTGAGCTCTGCCCTGCCCTGTTGAACCATGAAGAAGAAGAATTGATCGAGAATGTCTCATACCATTCTCTACTGCCCTAAAGTCAGTTTCATATGAGGAGAGTGTGCCATACCACTCTTACTGACCCGAAATCAGTTTCATTGATCCCAGATCAATAGCACAAGAGAGTGTCTCAAACCACTCATACTGATCCCAGATCAATGGAGGTCATCCTAGCATAGGGAGTACAGTAGTTACAACAATGTGTCCAACGATAGTAGTACTATGGTCCCTAACCCCATTTCCCTGCTCATTGATCAGATGAGAGGTACTTCCCATGAGTCTCGGACTACATGGGTAGGATGCTTCGACAAGAGAACTAATCATACTATCCACGGGAGAACGAATCATCAGATGAGAGGAACTTCCCATGAGTCCCAGATTACATGGGTAGGATGCCTCGACAAGAGAACTAATCATCCTGTCCACGGGAGAACGAATCATCTTGTCCATTGGTCACCACAGGAGAACTAATCATGCTAGCCCACAGGAGAACTAATCATCCTGGCTCACAGTCGCCACGGGAGAACTAATCATCTCGGCCCACAGGAGAACTGATCATCATGTTCCATAGTTGCCACGAGAGAACTAATCATCCCGGTGCACAGGAGAACTAATCATCATGTTCCATAGTCGCCACGAGGTATCACAGGGAAAGGTTGAACTTGTCACCCTGTACATAGCGCCAAGGGAGGGTGAGTCGCCCTGTGGTTATATGTTGCTCAGTAAGTATCCCAAGCCCCCTAGAGCTCCCAGAGCTCAGTGCATGCAACATGTAGGGCCCTTATATGAAGGTCTCTCAACGACTCCAAGTCATTCGAGAAAATCAAAGATTTGACCTTTCCCCGGGGATTTGACAAAGTGTCTGCGACTTGTGTACCTTAGTCTCAATGCGATGGAGCCTCCTCACTCATCAACTTACCATATCCCACCTAAGGTAGTATCTGATGTATATCTGTTGGCGCAATCACGAATACGGAATTCCTCAATAATCGAATCCCCCCCTGGTTGTCACAAAGAATCACAGTGGTATTCGGTCTCGGCAGTGCTTATAGCAATCGACTTCTGGTTCCTGCTCATCCATGATATCGAAGCAAAATCCAAAAAGCATGAACACTAAGAAATGCTCTAGAGATCCTCCACACTGCCTACCCAGTCAGCATTCGAATAGTCATGTAGCTTCATATTTCCGGCAGTGTATCTCAATCCATGAGAGATTGTGCCCTGAAGATATCTCAAAAGATTCTTGGCACCAATCTAGTGAGGCTCAACCAAATATGAGCTCACCATGCTAACCGCAAAGCATATATACTGATGGAAGTTCACCAAGAACATCAATGCAGATGAGTTTATGAAACTCAAAAGAATTTCCCAAATCTGGTTCGGCATCACCACCATATAGCTTCAAAAAGTTATGATCCTCGAGGTAGTCACGGGCTTGCAGTTTACCATTCCATATCTGGAATCCAACTCCCTCTTAATTTTGCAAGTGAGAGGGTCTGCACCTGTCAAAAATAGGTCGTTTCTCAGAAGGTGTCGGTATGAGAGGTCTATCATCCACAACCTTCAAACAATGGTTTGGATCGGCTTCACTTTTAGTGAATCTCAGCTTCATCAGACAGCGATCAATCCTCTTATATCAGGCCCGGGGTGTTTTGCTTCAAGCCATAGAGGGCTTTCTTCCACCTGTATACATGAGATTCCCAATCATGAATCTCAAACCCCTCGGGTTGTTCCAAATCTGTGGACCTGCTACATGAGGGGAATGATCCTGTTGTAATATTTTCATTCGGTACATCTCGGACATGTACCTTCATGCTCTTCTTGAATTTAGGCATCCCTGTCACCATTTGACTCACATCGGGTAAGGTCCCATAATAAGTAGACCTTCGGTGCTATAGACGAGATATGTCAATTAACATGATCCCCAATGGACCATCCTGCAACTTGATACAAATTGCCAACGCTGAACCAATGAAAAAAAGTATCTTTGAAAATTTCATTTTCAAACACGTACCTTTCCATCGATGAATGCCACCCTGTAGCCTTTGACTTCCATTGCCGAAATGGACACCAGGTTCTTGCGATCAGGTACATAAAAGAGATTTTGTAAATGAATCAGGTTACCCTCATTCAATTGAGGGGTAACATTTCTTACACCCTTTCCGAGATAGGTGGCATCGGCTCCAAGTATAATCCCACGATTGTTTCTTACCAAATTCGAGAGAGCACCCTTCTATCTGATGAAGTGCCTTGAAGCAATATAATCAATAAGCTAGATTCCCATAGAATCTGAAGGAGAGGGCTAATACAAGATAACTTTATCTTATCAAAAACAACATTTGATTTTCCATACCTGGGGTTCCTTGCTTTCTCTGAAGAGTCGATTGTTTCCTTGATGACCTGCATTACATGTCATTCCTCTGACCATTGAAGATGTCCCTGGAATGATTGTTATCATCATCAAGTGACGTGTCCCTGCTATTCAAACACTACGCAGCATAATGGCCAAACTAGTTATATGCCTTTCCTTCCACCCTGAGATCCGATGTTCCCAATGAAGTGATCTTTAGGTAGGCCATATTCCGTTGCGACATTCTAATAATATTCTCTGCTTTGATTTTACCCTCAATGAATTTGAAGAGGGATGAGGAACCCATTTATCCTTTTGTCCTTTCTTAACTGTCTTCGATGATTGCTCTTTCACTCTTGCTTGGGCTTTGTATTCACCTCAGCTCTGATACCATGTTAATTTTAGATAATGTTCTATGCTTAGAGCAATTTATTTCGATTTTCACAGTTAGTTCAATACCTTTTCCAAATTAACAATCACATCAACATTAAAATAAACTACATATAGAACATAAACATAAATCGCAGAAGACAAGCCAAGACAAGAAAACACAAGATGTGGCGCTAGCTAGGGACAAACCCCAATGTGGGGAAACCCTTGATCAATTCTTCTTATATGTTCTTCAATAGTTCAACAGAGAGAGAGAGAGTACATTTACAACAGAAGTCAACATTTTGACTTATTTAGACAAGAGCATAGATTATCTCTAAGAAGATGATACATGAGCTCAGTTGAAGACATGCTATTTCAACTGATTCTCCAAGGTGACTCCTTCACCTATCATTGTGTTGCATCTCGTCATCATGCTGCACCTCACCACGCTGCACCATGTTGCACCCGTCATCACAATGTTGAACCTCATGACCATGTTGTTCAAATCATATTGTTGCGCCTTATGATGCACTATTGTCTCATGTGCCATTGTTGCACCATGCTAGCCATTGTTGTCCTATGTGGCATACTGTTGTCCCACTATTAGTGACATAACCATTCCATGTTAGCTTAATGTCCCATTGTTTTTGTTGATGTCCCATCATAGTATGTTGTTGTCCCATCAATGTCATTGTTGTCCCATCATAGTATGTTGTTGTCCCATCACTGTCACTGTTGTTCCAATTGCTATTGCAGCACCATGTCTTGATGTTGTCCCAATTGCTATTGCAACGCCATGCCTTGTTGTTGTCCCAATTATTAACATTGTTGCCCTGGGCATGTTTGAGTCCTCCGACTCTCATGATGTCCCTGTTTTGAGAGTCACCTACAGCACACATTTTCAGTCGTATTAGGCTTGCATCTAGGGCATTGTAGGTTAGCGTTAGGGCTCCCTTTAGACTGCATTAGGGCTGCCCTTTAGACTATGTTTAAGACTTTTCTTAGATTGCTTCTAGGGCTGCCTTTTGGACAATGTTTAGCGTTGCTCTTAGACTGCGTCTAGGGCTACCTTTTGGACAACGTTAGGGCCTCTCTTAGACTGCGTTTAGGGTTGGCTTTTGGACAACGTTAGGGCCTCTCTTCGCTGTGATAAGATTCCTCCAAGATTGCGGCTAGGGTATGCTTCCTTGACAACGTTTTTGACTTCTTCTTTGACAACATCTAGGGTTAGGGCATCTCCTCTACGGCAGCGCCCTTAGTCTTCTTTCCTCCAACGTCTAGGGCTTCCACTCCTAGATTTCGCTTCGACTAAAACCCAAGACAAGTTGAGAGAAATCAAGATAGAAGTGTGTGTGAGAAACGACTCTCAAGTCATCTCCTTTTATACTAAAACATTGAGCACTTGTGGAGTTTATTTGGTTGTTGGCCGACGTTGACGAATTGTCTTATAACACAAATAAACTCATATCTCCATGAATACTTATCCGAATCGGATGATCTTTAGATCAATCCTATACCTCTCGATGAGAGGGATCCAAGAAAAATATCAACTGCCATAAATAAGATGACCCACATGGAGTTTGTCCCTAGTTGCCAATTTAATAGAAAACATTTCCTCAAATTTTGTGCTCAAAAACAAGTTTGCATCTTGAAAGATTTGATCCCCTCTCGGTGCTCGGTAGATCCAAAGCTAAGATGGATCTATCCTAAGTGAGTACACTCCAATCCTTCTTAATCATGGGAGTCATGTTAATTTTAAAACTCATTAAAACGTAGAAATTATAACATAACAGTCTACCATGACATAGATTGTTTGTTACGTAAGCTAAGATGTTTATGATTTGGAACTTCCAAAGATCCATATAAACACAAATTGAATAAAACTCCTCATTAAAACCCCCAAGTATATTATATTTTGTTGAGGATATTGATTATTCACTTCATCTCTTAAACCATGTGAAAATGCATTAATTATTGGAGATCTTAGAGCATAATCAAGTATAGTGTAGATTAATGCTTAATTCCTCTTCTTGATAATTACTTGTGAGTGTTAGATGTCTTCTTATTACTTGTTATGCCCTCTTCAACAAGCAATTATATAAATTACTTGTTATGCACTCTTCAACAAGCAATTATATAAATGTACAAAACATAAAGATCACACTAAGACAATAGACACCAAACCTAACCAAAATTAGGTTGTTAGCCAAAATTAGGTTGTTAGACACCAGAATTAAAAGCATGCAATATAATGATAAATCAGCAAACACAACATCTGCAGGCATGGAAAATAAATAAAACTGGCCAATATTTTACAAAATCAGAAAACCCACGCAGGTTGCAATGCACGAGTGAAAACGCAAAACTGGGTACACATATTAATTATCAGGTGAATAAACTTCTATTAAAAACCAAGGTAAAAATGGTCTGACCAGAATTAAAAACAGGCAACATAATGATAAATCAACAAACACATCACATCTAGATGAAAGGAAAATAAATGAACCTGTGCAAAATTTTACAAAATAAGAAAAAGCATGCAAGAGGTATGCGAAAATGGAATGAACAAATGCTGTACACTACTTCAGCTTACTGCTGCTTCCAACTTCTTTGCCCCTCAAAATATTCTACCTCCTCTTCCTGCCTTTGACCGTCAAACTGAAATGCTTCCATCTTCTTTGCCCCTCAAAATATTCTACCTCCTCTTCCAGCCTCTGACCGGCAAACTGAAAACTCCAGATACAGGACTGGAGGACTCCAGGATTTGCACAATGGCTCTTGAAAACTTGCAGAAAAAACATGGGTTTTTTTTTAAAGTAATGCAAACACTGAATCCAATGCATCCAGCAGAGAAAAATTGCATAAGGGTAAGAACAAATAAGGCATCACACGACAAATGTAAAAGCAAGACTGAGAATGGCAACAGATGGAGGTGGATAAATCCAAGCTAAGACTCAAGGGTTCCAAAACTTGCACGATGACTCTAAAGATATCCCAAAGACAAGAATCTACCATTAAGTAATGCCGAGAATTGCAATCCAATAATAAAATGGAGAACGATTGCAGAAGGATAACAACAAATGAGAGTGCAAATGAGGAATATAAAAGTTGGACTGAACGTAATGGAGGTCAGGAGATGACTCCTAACCAGAGCAATAGGAGGATGGTCGATGGCTCTTGAACATACGATTCCCAATGAGCTCAAGGTGTGAAAAGCTATCAAAAATATGAATCCATCATTTTGCTTAGTCGATTATTATGGCAAAAAGGGGCTCATCAGAGGTATGCCAAAGACACTGCTTGCTAGAGACAAGGGACTATCATCTAATTAGTAATGGTCCTTGGCTTTCTGATATAGAAAAATGGAATCGTAAGGGCTCATTATCATATTGAGCCCGCAAATAAGTTGTGGCAGGTGGAAGTCATCATCAAAAAAGCCAAGACAAAAAACAGCAGGCATGGCACTTAATCCCCACAAACTAATTAGATATATTGATGTGCGCTATGACGTGACAGATTTAACATTTCTACTTACAAACCTTGAAATTGGCATGCAACTCAACCAGTGTGTTAAGAGGGAAGGCTCCCCCGAGCAAATTTGGAGGTCTAGTTCCCTTTCCATAGATAGAGCCTAATTTCCATTATAACCAGTAAGGGTGATTGCTAGGAACCAAATAGTATCGCATTGCTAGCAAAACAAATAGAGGACCTAATTTCCATTATAACCAGTAAGAGTGATTGCTAGGAACCAAATAGCATCACATTGCTAGCAAAACAAATCGAGGAAGTTTGCACTCAATATTGACACGAGCGCAATAAAACAGACTACAATGATAGAAAGTCCTCCACTGTTCACTTCACGTGACAACTAAATTCCATTGCACTAAGAAAAAGTAATAGAATGGTCGTATCTGCATGCATGTAACCATCAACACTGTGACCAATACTTGAAAATTTACCTTCAGATTGATTAAACAATTCAGGTCGATCCAGCTTGGCATCCTGAATTCACTAATCAAGCCAAAAGGGTTCAAACGCTAGACAGATGAGTGCCACACTTGGCCGTCATTTCTGATCATTGGTCATCGTAGGCTATTGTGTGTTCTAAAAACCAGATAGTACCTCTGGTTTAGATATACATCCATGTGTTTAACTTGCAACAGCTTTTACTCGCTCAAATAAGCAAGTTTGTATCATCTCTAACACAGTTCCTGAATTGATGAAAACGCCTCATTTCAGTCCATTTTTATTTTACTTGAATATTTGATTCTGCAAGGAATGCATCATTATGAACAACATATACATCTGAAGAAAAAACATATACATTTCCGAGTGAGAAAGATAGGCATGGGAGAGCAAGAGAGACCCATCCTTGACAACCTTAGAATTTGTATAAAAAGAAGACAAACAGAGATACAAAACCTAAAAGACCAATAAATGCAAGAAAAGAACAAAAATAACAGGCCACTTTTGCCTTCATTTAATTTAGTAGTGTATGCTGAAAACAATTAGAAAAAAACTTCTGGAAATTAACGAAGGATATTGTATAAAAATTACCAATACCATAAATACATTCATTTTAATGCAATGCATCTTACGACCTTTGAAGAAAATACCTATGGTTCTAGTCCTGGTGTTTTCTATGCAGCACAAACTGCATTTCTCATCTGAAAATGGGAAAACAATTAAAAACAACAAGAAAAAAAAAAAAAAAAAAAAAAAAAAAAAAAAAAAAAAAAAAAAAAAAAAAAGGTTCAAATGAACCACTACATAAATGTCTCTCTCTCAAATGCTTCCAGAACAGATTTCTACTTTTTCTCATCTTTTTCTGCCTCAGCGGCCTTCTTCATCCGAACTCCAACCAACCGTTTGTTCATTCTTTCCACACGCAATTTGGCATATGCTTTGAAGTTTTTCATTTCATCTGTAACCTTGATAATTTCAACTGACGGTTTTTCTTGACTAATTGGCATATATGATCCTTGAACTTGGGTAGCTGTAGCCAGCTCCTCTTGACTAGAATCACCCGCCTGCACATAGATATGCAATAATTATTATGCCTCGTAAAGAAAAAACAACCATTTTAAAAGAGAGTTCCGATTTAAAGTTACTAAGTAGCATTCAAAGAAAGAATCCTACCTTGAGCTTGCGAGCACTTCTTGGGAAAACAACCAACTTTGCTTTGTATGTTTTCAGCCGCTGAACATTGGTTTGAAGACCCTCTAGGGAGTGATTTTTCCGGCGATGATCAACTGCAATACCTATCGTTGGTGCATATTTCTTAGGAATGCCTGCTGCCTGTAGAACATGTCCAATGAGTTAACACTTGAATAAAATAGTCATAGTAATCCTAGGAATAAACATGAAAAATATACCAATGCATAGAACTCTTTAGAGGATTATATGTCCATTTAACTCGGATAGATCACACATCAATTCAAACCCTTCAAAATTCTACCAAATTTACAACAACTTTCCCTACTTCTGCTTAAAAAGTCTTAAAATGATATATAGTTCACCACTATAGTAATTCTTAATTCACTAGCATTATGCATTTATATCAAGTTTAAATTTCCATGCAAGTTGACTTTTCAAAAACGACAAATTAACAGATCATTGTTAGTGTGTTTGTAAAGAACTGAAACAAGAAAAAGTTAACCTTCCATGGCCCTCCTAACAGGCCTGAACCAATTGTGAGCCATATGCTTTTAATAAATTAACTGAGCAAACTCACCTTCTGTGAAAAGCTTCCAACAGCATAGTTAGATATTAAAAATGAAGCGGGATAGTGAAAAGATAAACAAGGATTCACACCATCAATGATGCTTCTTTGATAACAAATATGATAAATATCGATGTACAGAGAAAACTGTTTTAAAAGAAAAATGAAACTGAAACAACCATGGTACAAAGTTGGATCACAGCTGTTAAGAGGGAGTGAAAGGCAGTGAGCAGGAATGTGAGCCAACAATTTCCAAAAGACTCTGGGAGCTTTTCTATATAAAATATAGATTTATATATTTTGATGCATATAAGTTTAAAAAAGAGCATGCAGAATGGTAAATTAGTTATTAAATTTTGAAAACAAAGATCTTTGATTAATGATGATTAATCAGAGCATCAACAAACTGTAAGAGATAAACTGAAAAAGACAAATGATTATGCTATCTATTAAGCTTTTTGAAGCCTCTTGCCACAAGTAATTTCCAATTTCTTCTCCTGTGGTTCAATTCCGGGAGCGTAGGGAATTGTTTTGGTAGAATGGGAAATCATTCCAGGAGCAGACTTCAATAGCAGGAACACCAGGGGGGTGGAGGAGTTTCCTAGCAGCTAGGTGTTGAATGCAGACTTTTCTACCATTTGGAAAACACATTGTCTGATCCCGTATGTATATTCCAGCAAAGTTCTCACTCACAAAGGCACAATCTAATTCAAGAGCAAGCTTTATCTAACTCATTCTGTTCAATATGTTGTCAATCAAGAGACTACGATTTAGAAACATTAAAAAAGAGAATATATGGTGATTACTGATTTAAACACACTAATAAAGACAATATATAATTTAAAAACATTCTGAGTGATGGAAAAGATACCAGAAGGATACAAAAAGATAAGACCATAAGATAAATGATGATAACTAAAAGAAAAGATGACATTGTCTGACCAAACATAAGTACAATTCCATCTACAGAGCTTAATAAAATGTATGTAAAATAACACAAAAACCTTTTTACTCTATACACAACAATTGAATATCGAAACTATAATCTCACCTTCAGCTCTTCAAGCGAAAATCCTCTGCCCGCACGAATTTTCATGTTGTATTTTTGAGTTTGGCCATGTACAATTGGTCGAAGAGGGCCAGATGTGGGGCGCGGAAAGATCTTCACAGCCTTTTTTTGACGAGCTGCAAAACCATGCTCAAACACTCAGATAAGAAGGCATTATTGAAGATATAATGAACATGTTGGACATTGAAGTATAAAAACTTCTGATACGCAGAAATTAATATATAAATATTTTATTAATAAATGAATAGATAGATGATGATGATTTACACTGGGTTGCCTGGCTTATATACCGTCATGGGCACCCTTTGGGAAAGGGCATGATCTTATGATCGTGCCCTTTCGTCTAATTAAAATTTAAAATTAAATAATAAACCTAAGTTAACTAATTTTTTTACATAACATTGCCTTCCTCTCGAAAGAATGCTTTGTCCTCAAAGCATAAGTAACGACAGATGTTGTTGAAAAATGATTCATTCTCCCAGAAAACGTCTTCTTCGGGTAAGCCCTTCCACTTGATCCGATATTCTAAGATGATCAAGGTCTCACATTTTAAAAGGTCTTGGATTAATCTCTCAAGTTTCGTTTTTTTGGTGATGTGGATATCGGTATGGCTTGATGTTGACAGGGTCTGATCTTGCCTTGACTTCTATTGTATGCTCAA
>APFE030287418.1:80533-104295 GCA_000404065.3 Pinus taeda | reverse complement strand
ATGGTTAGCTCGTTCGTTTGAACCGTCACACGTTATATCTATCTTATATATATATCATAACTATTTTTTATTTATGTTACGGTTAGCTCGTTCCTTATGAACCGTCACTTTTGACCTTGACCGAGCCGTATATCACCGCAGGAAGGTAATTGAACAGCGGAAATGGAAGGTCGAGACGCGAGCGGTGACTTAACCGAAACTGCAACAGAATATTCAACTCAGCGACGGTCAACCTGCGATTTGGACGACGCGTGATTGGTGGAGAAATAGAACACGACCCAGTAGGCAGGCTGTTGGACTGTCTGGAAGGTGGAGTCAGTAGATAGGTTGCGGTGGCCGATGAATGGGTAACCGAGATGCAGTGGAAATAGAGATGAAAGGAAGTTGTGACAGGGAGGAGGCAGTTGGGGACGTTGACAAATGTACTAGTGCTTGCGGACAATCGGAGGTCGTATGCAGCAAGAAGCCAGCAATCGAACTCGCTCTGATACCAATGAAGTATAAAAACTTCTGATACGCAGAAATTAATATATAAATATTTTATTAATAAATGAATAGATAGATGATGATGATTTACATTGGGTTGCCTGGCTTATATACCGCCATGGGCACCCTTTGGGAAGGGCATGATCTTATGATCGTGCCCTTTCGTCTAATTAAAATTTAAAATTAAATAATAAACCTAAGTTAACTAATTTTTTACATAACAGACATGCAAAGCTCTCATCTTCAACAAGAAAAAAAAATTAAAAAATAAGCATGGTTTGGTTTATGGCATTACCAATGCGTCTCCTCTTCTTGCGGGCAGGCTGATTGAACCATGTTTTTACATAATTTTGCCAGTGCTTCTTAAAGTGCCCATTGGGCACCACATTGTTGTGCTTCACCATCACTTATCTGAAGCACCAAACAGATGAAATTAAAACTGTTTTCATTTATTTAAAATATAAATTTCACAATAAATAAGCTTCAAATGATACTGACAATGATTTTCCACTTATTAACTCTGTGTCAACACAAGTATGACAACTAATCATGGGCCCATTCTATGGCTAATTTATACTAACGTGCAACTGTATTGACGTAACATTTAAGAGAGCTTTTGTATTGGACCTTGGTCTAACATTAACTTCAACATTTAGTATTTACTCTATGAAAGAAAACTTGAAACCATCAGTATCCTATTAATAAACACTAGTACAACAAATATCATTAGCACCTGATCCATTAACATGATGACACGTGGCTTTATATTGCTGCAGGCATAAAGCCTATATGACATACTATAGAAAATCACATTGCCGATTATGAACAGAGAAAATTATAGTGGAAAAATGACCATTAAAATGTTGAGTGGGGAGGGGGGGGGGGGGATTTTTATTAACACAATAGTTTACATGGTTTAGCCCAAAATGCATACAGTATTATGTCTTCAATAGCCAACAGAAAATAAACAAAAAAAACAATAACAATAACCAAAAAACATAACAATAAAATGGAATTTGCAACCTCAACATGTCACATTGGAGCTTGACATTCACATGGGTTCTCCAATTCTCTGCAAAATTCGCCAATGGCTCTTCAATTTTCTTGCGATGGAGAGGCAGATTCACCTCGGGTTCTCCATTTCTTTGCAATGGAGGGAAGAAATCACCTTGGTTTCTTCAATTCTTCACAAGTTACAACAGTAGCAGGTTCACCTTTATTGCATTTTCTGCAAAAGAGCACCAAATCTACTTTCTTTGAATCTTCACAATGGAGCCCCAATTTCATCTCAGAATGTTGAAATCCGGGATTAGATGGTCACCAAAGCAAAGTTTGAAGGGAAAGAATTTTTCCTAACATGGGGTTACTGGGGGAACTTGGAATCTTCATTTCTTTGCAACAAAGGGCAGATTTGCCTTGGGTTCTTCCATTCTTTGCAATAGAGTACCAAATTAACCTTCAGTTCTTCAAATCTTCACAATCGAGCCCCAATTTTATCTCAAAATGTCAGAATCAGAGATGACTGTCACCAAAACAAAATGTTTGAAGTCCAGAATTGTGTCCTAATATGGAGCTACTGTCCGCTATCTATGTAGCCACTTACCCACACCAGTACTCATTGGCTATGTTCATTGCACCATTAATACAGGTTCTCCCTCCATCTCATCTACAATCTTTGAACAGTGGCATACTTGATAACCAAAATCTCAAACGGGAATCAGTGGACAACCTTTTGGTCCCTTGCTCATTTACAATGCAGCAGGTACTGCAATTGTTAAACTGTCCATAAACATGGAACAATCCTCATTGGAGTAATGTCTCTGAACCTAGGTGATGATTTCAATGGTCACTTCTAGTTCTTTTAACCCTTAGTGAGTGGGGTACATAGACTTTTTCAGAGTATCATTCACCACCATTGTAAGCCTAAGCTCACAAGTCAAAGCCATGTAAAAAGCATGTGAGGCCTTGTATTAGGTCTTCTAGACATGTGTCTTGTCAATTTGTCCATTGTGATTGGCCAAACCAATGCCCTGTCCCTTGAAAGCTTCATCTAGGCAATCTCATTCCTGAATCCTGACCAAATTGGAGGACCTTGGGAGGCTTCTCATGAGGACTCATGGTTTTATGGGAGCCTGCTTTTTGTAAGGGTGATCACTGGTGTATGGGCCAGTACAACCCATGTCAAGGTGCACCTATGTCATTCCACATGGTGTCTATAGATTCTGTGGGTGACCTTGGCCTTGGTGCAGTATTAATCATGAAAGCTCTCACAGCATAGCAGTCTCTTGTGACAACATTCATGCTTCCCAAGGCAATTCACGATTCCCAATGCAAAATGGTCGAAGTCGTAAAAAAGTCAACCAAGACTCAAATTGTAGAGCGGGACTAGAGGATGCCATCTGACATGGAAGTTTTCCATTCACGGTATCCGGTGAAAAGTTATGGCTCAATCATACTTGGTCAATAGTACATAGATTATTCTAGGTAGATTTTCACTTCAAAGGTAAGGCGTGGCCCCTCTTGAGATGCTTGGAAAAATTCAACCCCCTTTGGGGAATTATCTAATATTTTCGTAATAATTTCAAGAAATTAAAAATTGCTAAGTCTCAAATTGTGTAAGACTAGCAATATTTTTAATGAAAGTCAACTAGGCATTAACTAGTTGTTTGAGATTTTTCTATAAACAACTCGGCTCTCCTCCATTGTAATTGTTGTTGTTCACTTGAGACAAGTGCTATCTAATAAAAAGGGCTTGTCTGTTTTGCAAACATTTGTGCTTTTGTGTAATTGTGGAGTGCCTATTGTTCATACTCTTCTTCTTGCTATTGCCATTGAGTATTAATTTTTTCTATTCTAATTTCATTTTGCTAATTAGTAAATTTATCCCAGAACTAATGTTCTCTACCATTGAGGAGCTAATACGCTATGTGGAAGCAAGAAACTAGGTTCCCCACTTGTTTGTTTTGGTTTAGCAGGTAAATCGGTCTAAGAGTTCTACATTGCTTTAGAAGAGGGCATTATTATCCCAAGGGCTTCATATTTTGCCGCCCACAATCAACAAAGGTTGTAGGGTTGATTAAGTTAAAATGGGGGTGATTTCCGAAAGTACCAGGCCTACTGTTAATTTATGGTATGTTCTATGCTTAGTGTAGTTTATTTCGATTTCTTCTTATCAGCCACTGTTTAGCAATCACATAAAAGTGCTGCTAAAACATTAATAGATTGACAGAAAACAAGCCAAGACAAGAGACACCAGATGTGGCAGCTAGCCAGAGACAAACCCCAATGTGGGGAAACGCTTTGATCAATTCTTCTTTAGTCTTCAATAGTTCAGCAAAGAGAAATAGTACAATTTCATAAATCTGTAATTTTATGACAGCAGCAGCAAACCCTAACCAGCAAAGTCAAAATCTGGTCAAACAAGATGAAATTGACTTTCAATATGTTTGGTCAATTTCCCGGTCATCTAATCCTCCAACAGCAAGAAGAAGCAGCCCATAAACAGCCCCAAAAACACAGTCAAACTACAGTCAACTGAAGTCAACCTGCTGCCCCAAAGTTCAAACTAGGGCAGTCAGCACTGGTCAAACCAGAGGTCAGATTGCCTCGGTTTGCGCACCAAACATTGCAGCATGCCTAGGAGAGGCTGCCACACCAAAACCGCACTCCTGAAAAGTCAACGCTTGGTCAACGTTGTCCTAAAACGTCTTGTTGCAGCTTCTGTGTCCTCCTTCCTTGCCCTTCTGCGTCCTCCTTCCCATGTGTGAGCTTCTCTTCCTTGTGTGTAAACCCAATCAGCTAAGGAGAGAAGAATGAATGAGAGATGAGATGAGTGAATAATGACTCAACCTCACTTGTATTTATATGATATGCTGGGCATGTGTGCCACACATTTAGCAGTTGGCCGACCTTAACAAATAAATTCATATCTCCATAAATACTTGTCGGAATCGGATGATCGTTAGATCAATCCTACACCTCTTGACGAGAGGAATCAAGTTAAAATATCCGCTGCCATAAATAAGATGACCCAAATGGAGTTTGGCCCTAGTTGCCAATTTTAACATCTACTACCTAGACATGAATCAGGCCTAGCAACTTAGAGGGATATCTACTTCACACTCCATCAAAGGGTGAAGCTTGAAGGCATTGGTAAAAATTTCCAACAACTAAAATATTAAATATATAAAATTCTTCAAATTTCTTTTACTTTTCTGCACTAGAGTAGGATTTTTGCTTACTTGTTTTTACTGTCATTAATTTATAGCAAGCTACTTGTTGGGAAAAACTAACAAAATTGCTAGATCTAAACCCCACTTTGATACAAATTATTTCTTGCATTTACAATTGTATCTAGCCTTTTGGTTGCAGATTACAATGTTAAAAGGGCACTCTGATTGCTAGACCTCCTTTTCAACCACCATAAATGACTTCTATTGGCCAACAAATAAGTATATTGCATTATAACTTGTAATTTTTCAGCTCTATACTAGTTTATAACACTGTTTTAAAAATCGGCTGAATCGACTCCGAAACAGCCGAGTTAGGCCGAGTCATTGCATGACCAGGTCGACTCATGCGGCCAGCTCGGTTCAGTCGGCCGGGTTGTTATCGAGTCGGTTATCAAGCCGACCGAGTTGGTTACCAACTCGGTGAGCTCGGTGGGAGCGGTCATAAAGCACAAATTTTTTTTCAGCTTGGGTTTTTGGGGACCCCAAAGCCCATTCTAATGTGCCTTTGGGTTCTTTGGGGTCCATTTCCCTCTCCCAAACCCTATAAAACCTACCCAAGCCCTCTCATTTCCTCATAGCCATCTCATTGCATTTGAGTGAGAATTTGTGAGGAGTTTGTGAAGAGGTGTGGAGTTTGTTTTTGGAACAGCAGTGAGGAGTCTTCGGCAAGCATTGGAGCAGGAGTGAAGAGCTTCTTGGGCAGCCATTGGAGCAGCATTGAGGAGTTGGTTTGTTGGAGCAACTTCGAGGAGGCAATTTGTGCCTAGAGGTATTTTTTTTCACTTCTAAAAATCTGTTTTTGCTTATTTATTTTTTTGTGCAAATCTAGAAATTGAAAAGAGTGCTTTTTGTGAAAGAAATGAACATTGAAGCAATGCTTTTTTTTTTCATTTTCAGATTTTTTCCTTTCACTTCCAAGTCAAAAAATGGCACCTAAAGTGAAAAATGTTGCTTGGGCATATGTTGAAATGATTGATAGTCAAATGCATTGCAAATTTTGCCATAGAAATATTAAGGATGGCCTTAGGGCATTAATACGCTGAAACAACACTTGGCAGGGATTAGAGGTCAAATTACTCCATGTGAATCACCACAAATTGGGGAGATTAGGAAGGAGTTGTTAAATACTTTTGAGAAGTTTAAAGAAGAAAAGGCTAGGCAAAAAGAAATACAGGCTGAAATTGGAAGGAAGAGGAGTATACAAAAAATGATCGCTACCAACCCGCATTTTGATTTTGAGAGTTCTTCTTCTATCCCTTGTACTGATGCATCCAACCCCTTCCAATATGTTCCTCCCTCTTTGGAGTCTATTCAAAAAAAGGGTAAAGGTAAAATGAAAAAGAAAGGTGATATGAATATCAAAAGTTATTTCACTATCACACCCTCCTCTCCATCAGATGCACATGGTCCTGAAGCTACTAGAACTTTGCAACCCACTTTAGATGACCATTGGAAGAAAGAATTGAGGGAAACTGCTTGTGATTACATATGTAGATGGTGGTATGACCCCGATATCCCCTTCAATGCTTCCCTTGGGTGAGACTGCTTGTGATTACATATGTAGATGGTGGTATGATGTTGATATCCCCTTCAATGCTTCCCGTTCACCATATTACGAGCCTATGATGCCATATTTGCTACTAGAAAAGGCTTCAAAGGCCCTACTATGCATGAGATAAAGGGGTATCGTTTGCAGAAAGAAATTTCCTCCATTAATGAGTATTTGAAAGATTTCAAAGACTCATGGGCAAGAACAGGATGTACCATCACGTCAGATGAATGGATTGATCGAAGGAACCGTACCATTGTAAACTTTCTTATCTTCTGCCCACAGGGAACCATGTTTCTAAAATCAGTTGATGCATCTGGTAGGGTGAAAGATGGACAATTGTTGTTTTAGCTATTGGATGAGATTGTTAAGGAGGTGAGGGTGGCTAATGTTGTTCAAGTCATCACAGATAATGCCTCTAACTATGTTCTTGCTGGTAAACTGTTAGAGGAAAAACACAAAACCATCTTTTGGACCCCTTGTGCTGCACATTGTATAGACCTCATGCTTGAGAATATTGGCAAATTAGATTGGGTCAAAAACATTGTAGATCATGCCAAAAGCATAACAAAATTTATCTACAATCATTCATGGATTTTGAACCTTATGAGGAGACACACAGGAGTAGGGATATTATTAGGCCTGCCATCACTAGATTTGCTACTCTTTTTGACATTGCAATCTATGGTTAAGGTTTTACGATTGGTGGATGGGGAAAGATTGGCTATGGGCTTCATTTATGAGGCTATGGATCAAGCAAAGGAGCAAATAAAGAGGGCATACAAGGATAAAGTGGCTAAGTATGGGCCCATTTGGGCAATCATTGATGAAAAATGGAACAATCAACTCCATCGCCCTATAGATGCAGCTGAGTATTTTTGAACCCACGGTATCATTATAAAGCTCAGACGGCAGGAGCTTTGAGTGGGGAGGTTAGAGATGGATTGGTTGACTGCATTGATCACATGATCCCATTGGAGTGTGATCAGCTGAAGATACACCGACAGATCACAACCTTCAACAAAGCCACAAGTACCTTTGGGAAGAACCTAGCAAAGATTGCAAGGGAAGCAGATGAGCCAGGTTAACAAAAATTTCAACTTTCAAATTCTTAATACTTATTTTGTTAAATTGTTTATAATTTGAATGTTGGATATAATTTGTTGAGCTAACTCATTACGCTACTATGTTTTTTGCAACACAATGGTGGGAGGCTTTTGGTAGCCATTATCCTCAATTACAGAAGTTTGCAATTAGTATTTTGAGTCAAACTTGCAGTGTTACTGGGTGTGAGCACAATTGGTCTATTTTTGAGAGGATTCACATGAAGAAGAGAACCCGCTTGGATCAAAAACGGTTAAATGATCTAGTCTATGTCCAATACAACCTCCGGCTCAAACGCAACCAATTGTTGAACAAAAGACCTGATTCAGATCCCATTGTATTGGAAGATATTGATCCAACATTAGATTGGGTAGTGGAGAGTCATCCAGCAGAGTTTGATTTTGATGAGGATCTTGATTTGGATTATAGGCGGTGGCATCATTTGAACAAAATGTTCAGTTTAATGCAAATCCACTTGTACCAGCCTCAGGCCCAGCCCCAAGTACTCCAGTTGCAGACCTCTTCCTCTGCTTAGCCATCACGGAAGCGCATATCTCATCTATCAAAACATGCAGCTGTTGCACAGCCTGCTAGTGCTACCACTTCTACAGTTGCAGTTGGAGATGGGGATGAGGAGGAGCCATGGGTTTCCATGTCTGACTCTGATTCAGAGGTTGAGACAAATGATGTTGGCTCCTCTAGCAGTAGCCAATAGAAATGGTCAGTGGTGAATAGTAATGTTTCACAATTTACTTTTGTTGTAGAGGCATTTCTATATCATCATCATGTATATATTGGACAGTGCACTGGGTGCCATTTTGATATAATGGATATATTCATGAGCCTACTTTGATCACATGTTGTCTTCTATCTAGATTCTAAAGCTTTGTGTTTGGAAACATGAATGAAAATCTTTAAAAGTATGTCTTTTTTAATAAATTAAACAAAACAAAAAAAAATTAATGTATTTTTTACAACGACCAAGTCATTGGAATCAAACCGGCCAAGTCGATACCGAGTCAGAGTCAGAGTCGACCCTCGGTCGTTTCCGAGTCAGAGTCGGAGTTTTAAAACATTGGTTTATAAGCAAAAACTTCATGTTAGAGTTGAATAATATTTATTTTCAAGCCATCAAAATTGCATAATAATTTTATAAAAAAATTCAGAGTTATTAAACATAACTCAGAAATCTGAAAATCAATTTCCAGCTAAGTTGGAAATTGTCTTTCCAACACAAATCTACTAGAGGGGAGACCCCAAAGCCTCTACAATCACCCTCTAACCCTTCCACGCTCTCAGGTATTTTTCCCTATAGGTATTTTTCACACAGTAGTTTAGCTATTTCAACAAAATAGGTTGTTGCCCCTTTGTTTCTACGCAGATTTTACAGATTGTCATACAAGACAGCAAATTATTTTGACTCGTAATTGCTTAACCAAACTTCAGAATTAAGAGATAATTACATATTTGATTAGGGTAGCTCCATTAGACCAAAATCTATAGGTTATATGCTCTATCTTTGAAGTACTTTCGCTACTAATATATGTTGTAGAAATCTGCACTGGTTTTATGCAAGACAGCAGACATTTCAAGAACACCTCCACCCCATTGACTCCATACAAAGCACTAGACATAAACCAGAGCTGTTGGGGGGTATTTAGGGACTCCTCCCTTCGCTGTTTAGGAGGTGTTGGGCCTAAATAGCAAGGGCTTATACCGAGGTTGCTGAATGGTGTTGTCATTAATGCCAACGTTAGTTAGGAGGTGTTGGGCCTAAATAGCGAGGGCTTATACCGAGGTTGTTGAATGGTGTTGTCATTAATGCCAACGTTAGTTAATGAATGCTTTTATATTTGTCTAGATTGCATCAAGTTGGAAGTTCCAATGAAGGATAACTGGAAACCCTAGCTCAAGGGTTTAGATTCCCTAGACGATGGACATACCTAGCTCAAGGGTTTGGATTCCCTGGACGATGGACATACCATGCACTTGTTAGAGGTTTCAGAATAAGCATATCAATGAGTGTGCCTTGGAGACCCTCGCCACTAGATTCTCCTTGTCATGGAGATTGTGTTGATATGTGAAGCGTCTCGTGGGCCTTCATGATTTGTGAGTTATGCCCGTTAGAATATGAAGGACCCATCCTGTGGGCAAAACCCCCCAAAAGTTGATGATGTGGCATCTCACTATTTGATAAGATCATGAAATCAAATGAAATCTTCCTATTAAGAATAAATTAATTATTTTGAGGGCATTAATCATTTAATTAAAAAAATCAAGGATTGTGGCTCCAAAGCATTTATCGTTCAAATTTCAAATGGCTCTCAATCAATAGTTGGCCTCACCAAAAGGTATTTTGGCTCCATAGAATTCGAGTTTCAAATTTTTAATTCCCTCCAAACACAATTCGGGTACCTCTCAAGTGATCTTCAAAATCTATATAAAGGCATTTGATTTGACCTCTAAGCAATGCAATTTTTAAACATACATCTCTTGAGGGATTTGACTCTGTGTTTTATCTTCAACCCTATGATGAAGAAGTTATTCAACAATAGGCTTGAAGACCAACCTAATCTCTGAACAGTGAGGGTTTAAAGGGTAGGGGTTTTTTATCTTTGATTTTGGCACCTGGAATTCATTTGTTATCTTTTACAGGACTCGGCCCTTGTTAAAATTGGCAACTAGGGCCAAACTCCATGTGGGTCACCTCATTTATGGCAACTGATATTTTTCCTAGATTCCTCTTGTCGAGAGGTGTAGGATTGATCTAAAGATCATTCGATTCCGACAAGTATTTATGGAGATATGAATTTATTTGTATTTACTTGACAAATTGTCAAGGTTAGCGAGCGGTTAAATGTGTGACACACATACCCAGTGAATCATATAAATACAAGAGAGGTTGATTCATTTTCTCATCATCTCATCTCACTCATTCTTCCCTCTCTCTCCTTAGCTTTGGGTTATACAAGGAGCAACTCACACGTGGGAAGGAGGACACATTAGGGCAAGGAGGATGTTGAAAGAAGGACGCAAACGCTGTCGAAGGTCTCTTTGACCTGCGTTAAGCGTTGACTCATCAAGGGTGAGGTTTTGGTGTGGCTACCTCTCCTAGGCGGGCCGCAGATTTTGGCACAAAAATCGAGGCAATCCGTCCATAGGTTTGACTAGCGTTGACTGCCCTAGTTTTGGGCAGCAAGTTGACTTTAGTCAACAACGATTTGACTGTGTTGTTAGGGTTGTCCAAGGGCTATTTCTTCAAGCTATTCGAGGGCTAGTTGACCGGAAATTGACCAAGCATATTCGAGGTCAATTTCAAATCATTTGACCAAGTTTGACTTTGTTGATCTAGGGTTTGTTGCTGCTGATATAAAATTACAAAATTCTGATTTTGTACTATTTCTCTCTGTTGAACTATTGAAGATAAAAGAAGATTTTATCAAAGGGTTTCCCCGCATTGGGGTTTGTCCCTGGCTAGCCGCCACACCTTGTGTCTCTTGTCTTGGCTTGTTTTCTGTTGATCGTTTAATGTCTATCTGCACTTTACTTAATGTATATGTGATTGCTAATATGTGGCTAATAAGAAGAAAAGAAGTAAACTGCTCTAAGCATAGAACATACCATAATTTAACATGGTACCAGAGCTGAGGTGAAGACAAAACCCAAGTAAGAGCAAGAGCAAGAGCAATCACTGAAGAGAAGGTTGGCAAGGCTATCCTAAAAACTTCATGGGGTCCTCAAAACTCTTCCCCGCTGAAGACAAGCTCCGTGAGAAATCTAACTATCACAAATGGAAGATGTCTCTCGATTTGACTTTAGAAGATTATGGAGTGTTGGACCATGTGAGAGGCAATACTGTTGCGCCTCCATCAAATGCATCCAATGCTGCCAAAAGCAAGTGATCCAAGGGAGAAGTCAAAGCAAGGAAGATCATCCGGGACTCTATCGACAAGCGCCTAGTGACCTATGTTTCTGAGCTGACAACCTCCAAGGAAATCTACGATAAACTAGTGAGTTTATTTAAAGTTAATGATGCAAATCAAGTTTTGTTCCTTAGAAATAGACAGAAGGAAACTAAGAAGGGCAAAGATGAGAGCATGCAAGCATATTTCTTAAGGATCACCGAGATCAAGAATGATCTCCTGTCTATTGGGGAAGTAATTCCTGACAGGGAAATGACTATCACAACTCTTGGAGGACTGCCACCTGAATGGTATATATTCAGGACTATTCTTCTCAACAATAATGTCATCCCAGGATTTGAGGAATTGATGGCTAGATGTATTCAAGAAGAAACATGGAAGAGCAATAAAGGCCTGCACTTAAAGGCCATCCCTCTGCCTTTTCTTCTCATGCTAAAAGAAGAAACAATTCTGGGAAAGGGTGGAAGAAAAGTTCAATGTTACAATCGCAAAAAAAATGGGCCACTATGCGAGGGAGTGCCCTGATAAAAGGGACTCACACCATGACGATGACCAAAATCACTCTCAAGGCAATCAAAGGAATGGCAAGTCCAATGGCAGAGGTAAAAGAAATGTCGAAAATCAAGGAAGAGGACAACCATCCAAGAAGGCAAGAAACTCCAAGTATGAATCTAATGTTGTTAACAATAAGCAAGATGAATATTGTCTACCAACATCCCTCTCTACTACTGCTCCCTCGGACTCGCTGGGAAATTGGCTTGTTGATAGTGGTGCCTCAAGGCACTTCACTGGCTACAAAGAAGCTCTCTCCAATCTAATAGAAAAAGAGACTAACCTGGAAATTGCTCTTGGGGACAACGCAAAATATCCCGTGAAAGGCATAGGGAATGTCACTCTTCAATTGAATCAGGGTAATACAATTCATTTGCAAGAAGTCCTATATGTATTTGATCTCAAAAAGAACCTAGTGTCCATTTCGACAATGGAGGACAAAGGCTACAAGGTAACCTTCATTGATGGCAAGGTACGTGTATGGAAAAAGAATTTTAAGGAAGTTTTCACTCTTAGGTTTCGAGTCGATTCATTATATCAAGTCGGATGAAGTCCGCTGGGTGTCATGTCTTGTGACACATCACTTCAGTTCGAACTATGGCATCGGAGGTTTGCTCGCCTTCATTATAAAGCTCTACCCAATGCAAGACAAATGGTGACAAGGATGCCCGACTTCCAAGTAGAGCAAGAAGGTGTATGTCCTGGATGTGCCGAAGGGAAGCTCAAAAGGGGACCATCCCCCACAAGCCAAAGCAAGACCTCCGATATATTGCAGTTGGTTCACTCAAACATATCTGGTATGATGCCTGTGAACTCTTTGGGAGGATATTTATATTACCTCATTTTTATAGATGATTATGCTCGCAAGACCTGGATATCCTTCTTGAAAAAAAAGGATGAAGTGTTCACTTGGTTTCGTCACTTCAAAGCCTTGGTCGAGAATCAAACCGAAAAGAAGAACAAGATCTTAAGGACTGATAATGGGACTGAGTATGAATCCAATGAGTTCCATGACTTTTGCAAAGAGATTGGCATTAAGAGGGAGACTACAACACCATATACCCCTGAGCAAAATGGTGGGCAAAAGCTGCAAATACCACCGTATATGTGCAAAATCGATGCCCTCATCAAGCATTGGGTTCCAAGACTCCCGAAGAGATGTTCACTGGTAAGAAACCTGACGTATCTCATTTTTGAATTTTTGGAAGTTAGGTATATTTTCATGTGCCGAAGGAAAAGAGGAATAAATTGGGTGCATCTGGAAAGAAAGGAATCTTCGTGGGCTATAGCGTAAACACTAAGGGCTATAGAACCTATGTGGCTAATCAAAGGGAAATCGACATTAGCCATGATGTCACCTTTGACGAAGATATGGCTCTTAGCAAAGTTGACAATCTTCCTACTCAAAGGGGATCTAAAGAAGCTGACACCATGGAACCAAACTAAAAGGAAGATGAGACGATGCCCGATGTGGAAGAACCTATGGATCCTATTGATCCCCCTCCGCAAGAGCCTCCCTCTTCTAGGAAGAGGCCTTCATGGTTTGGGAGGACACTTGATGATGCTGAAGGGCACGTTGCACCTAGGGGAACCTTCCGAGAAAGTAAGAAGCTAACCAGGTATCAAGGATACTTGACCATCATGGGCACGATCATCCAAAATGAGCCTTTGTCATTCGCAGAAGCTGTCAAGTATCAAGTATGGAAGGATGCTATGACTGAGTCCATCATGAAAAACAATGTCTAGGATGTGGTTCCCAAACCCCAGGACAAAGCAATTGTCACTTCGAAATGGCTTTACAAGATAAAGCATGCAATTGATGGAAGTGCGGAAAAGTATTAGGCTCGTTTTGTCACTTGTGGCTTCTCTCAAAAGGAAGGTATAGACTATGACGAGATATTTGCACCTGTTGCCTAATATACCACCATCCGCTCGATCGTAGCCCTTGCTGCTTCACAAGGATGGAACCTACTTCAGATGGATGTTAACACCGTGTTCTTGCATGGTTCGATCAAAGAGGAGGTCTATGTGGAGCAACCTGAAGGATTTGAGATTCATGATCGAGAATCTCATGTGTGCAAGTTGAAGAAGGCCCTCTATGGGCTAAAGCAAGCACCCCAAGCATGGTATGAGAGGATCGATAGCTACTTGATGAAGCTGGGATTCACTAGGAGTGAAGCCGACCCTAACCTTTCCTTTAAGGTTGAAGATAACAATCCTCTCATACTGGTGTTGTACGTTGACGACCTCTTTCTAACAGGTGCAGAACCTCTTATTCACAAATGTAAGAGGGAGTTGGCTTCTGAATTTGAAATGAAGGACCTAGGACTGATGCACTATTTCCTAGGACTAGAAGTCTGGCAGAAGCCTGGGGAGATTTTCCTATCTCAAGGAAAATATGTGGTGAAGATATTGGAGAGATTCAGTATGGTGGACTGCAAGCCAGTAACTACCCCGATGGAGCTTGACTTCAAGAAGTTAAGAGGTAGTGTTGCCGGACCCGTTTTACGAAATGCTACCGAGTGTTGTCAACTCATCGGAGCATTGATGTTCTTGGTGAACTCTCGTCTGGATATATGTTTTGCAGTCAACACGTTGAGTCAACATATGGTTGAGCCTCACCACTCACATTGGATTGGTGCCAAGAATCTGTTGAGATATCTTCGTGGCACAATCACTCATGGGTTAAGATACACTGCCGAAGATGTGAGACTACATGGATATACCAATGCTGATTGGGCAGGCAGTGTGTTGTTTCTCTTTGGGATCTGCCTCGATATCCTGGAGAGCATGAAGCAGAAGTCGATGGCTTTGAGCAACGCCAAGGCAGAGTAGATTGCTGCTAGTATGGCCTCTTGTGAGGTGGTTACGAAAGCTCTTCAGTGAGCTGTTTGGATTTACATTGGATACCATCATGATCCTGTGTGACAACCAGAGTGGGATTCGTTTATCAGAGAATCTCATATTTCATGATCGCTCCAAGCATATCGATATCAGATACCACTATATTCAGGATATGGTGCAGCGGGGAGCAATAAGGCTCCAACATATCGGTACAGATGAACAGGGCGCCAACATTTTGATGAAGCCCCTGAGAGAGGTCAAATTCTTGACTTTCCGAGAAAGACTTGGTGTCGTTTAGAGACCCTCATATGAGGGTCGAGTATGATGTATTGAGCTTTGGGAGCTCCAGGGGGCGCGTGGTACTTCTTGGAGCGACATGCGACCACAGGGCCACTCACCATCCCCTAGTGGTGCACTATGTATAGGGTGAAAGGTTCAACCTTCCCCTGTGACACCCTGTGGCAATTGTGGAACAGGATGATTAGTTCTCCTGTGGGCCAGGATGATTAGTTCTCCGTGGCGACTATGGAGCAGGATGATTATTTCTCCTGTGGGCCGGGATGATTAGTTCTCCTGTGGCAACTGTTGGACAGGATGATTCGTTCTCCTGTGGACAGGATGATTCGTTCTCCTGTGGACAGGATGATTACTTCTCCTATCGAGGCATCCTACCAATGCAGTCTGGGACTCATGGGAAGTACCTTTCATCTTATCAATGAGTAGGGAAATGGGGTTAGGGACCATTAGTAGTACTATCAATGGACGCATCGTTGTATCTACCGTACTCCCTATGCTAGGATGACCTCCATTGATTTGAGATCAATGATATTGATCTAGGATCAGTAAGAGTGGTATGACAAACTCTGAGACTGACTTCGAGTTAGTGGAGGATGGTATGATACATCCTCGATCATTTCTTCTTCTTCATAGTTCGAGCAGAGCAGAGCAGGGCCAAGCAATGCAGGGCAGTGCATTTGATGGCTGGGATAGTAGCGACGGTCAGACGGATTGCAGATGGCGTTCTCCCTAGTTGAGAGGGAGTGTTAAAATTGGCAACTAGGGCCAAACTCCATGTGGGTCACCTCATTTATGGCAATTGATATTTTTCCTAGATTGCTCTTGTCGAGAGGTGTAGGATTGATCTAAAGATCATCCAATTCCGACAAGTATTTATGGAGATATGAATTTATTTGTATTTACTTGACAAATTGTCACAGTCAACCAGCAGTTAAATGTGTGGCACACATACCCACTGAATCATATAAATACAAGAGAGGTTGATTCATTTTCTCATCATCTCATCTCACTCATTCTTCCCTCTCTCTCCTTAGCTTTGGGTTATACAAGGAGCAGCTCACGTGTGGGAAGAAGGAAGACGCATTAGGGCAAGGAGGACGCTGAAAGGAGGACGCAGAAGTTGTTGAAGGTCTCTTTGACTTGCGTTGACTAAGAGTTGACTCATCAAGGGTGCGGTTTTGGTGTGGCTGCCTCTCTTAGGCAGGCCGCAAATTTTGGCACAAAAATCAAGGCAATCCATCCACAAGTTTGACCAGCATTGACTGCCCTAGTTTTGGGCAGCATGTTGACTTTAGTCAACAGCAGTTTGACTATGTTTTTGGGGCTGTTCAAGGGTTGTTTCTTCAGGCTGTTCGAGGGCTAGTTGACCGGAAATTGACCAAGCATATTGGAGGTCTATTTCAACTCATTTGACTAAGTTTGACTTTTCTGATCTAGGGTTTGCCGCTGCTGATATAAAATTACAGAATTCTGATTTTGTACTATTTCTCTCTGCTGAACCATTGAAGCTAAAATAAGATTTGATCAAAGGGTTTCCTACATTGGGGTTTGTCCCTGGCTAGCCGCCACATCTTGTGTCTCTTGTCTTGGCTTGTTTTCTGTTGATCGTTTAATGTTCTATCTGCACTTTACTTACTGTATATGTGATTGCTAATATGTGGCTAATAAGAAGAAAAGAAATAAATTGCTCTAAGCATAGAACATACCATAATTTAACAACCCTCTACTCCGAGGCAAGCTTTTATCATTATTCCACACAATCTAAGGCTTATATTTCAATGGTTTATTCCGCTCCTCATCTGGAACAGGCATTGAGTATTTTTGTGCACCTGTGATCTTTGGGTAATGATTTTTTAAAAAGAGCAGCAAACCAATTATTGAAGACTCAACTATTAAATTGGCCTTCTTCAATTGCGACCTCAACTGTGATCCAAGACATTGTGCACAATTATTATTTTATTACATGCATTACTCTTCTTCAGCAAGCCGATACCACTCAATACTCAAGGCGGAGGTTGCTCTAGTTCCAAGTTCTGAACAAGTGGAACTGATCCAGCATTGTGGTTAAATACACAGAGAAGACATGAATGTTTCAAATTGTCGAGTGTGTTGAATTAAAAAAGTGGAACAAGTCACGACATCTCAAGGGTTAATGTGGCTCTTGTGCAAGGTCCCCACCGTAGCTTTAGATTGACACATACATGCTCTCGTAGGCACATTAAGGAATCAGCTTTTCTTGGTGACTCGATATATTGTTGTTCGATGAAGCCTTGTGAAACTTTGAGTTCTTTTAGATATATCATATGAGTGCCATGTTCGTGCATAGGTAATATGGTAAGGGAGAGGTTGGGTCCCATGTTCAAATATTTTATTTGGTTGCAATTTTGTTGCATGATTTACAAAGGTTGGTGATTGATGTTATATTTGGAGGGAGCATGGAAATTTATATATTGTAGAGTAATTAATTTGGCTTTTTGGTTTGATATGGTCATATATTTGGATCAAAAATGGGAACTGGAAGACATTGGGCAATTTGTAGAATTTGTAGTTTACTATATGGTTTAATATGGTTTTTGAATGCTTTTATATTTGTGGTGTTAATGAATGTTTTTATATTTGTCTAGACTGCATCAAGTTGGAAGTTCCATTGAAGGATAACTAGAAACCCTAGCTCAAGGGTTTAGATTCCCTAGACGGTGGACATACCTAGCTCAAGGGTTTGGATTCCCTGGACGATGGACATACCATGCACTTGTTAGAGGTTTCTGAATAAGCAGATCAGTGAGTGTGCCTTGGAGACCCTCGCCATTGGATTCTCCTTGTCATGGAGATTTTGTTGATATACGAAGCATCTCATGGGCCTTCGTGGTTTGTGAGTTATGCCCATTAGAAGATGAAGGACCCATCCTGTGGGCAAAACCCCCCAAAAGTTGATGATGTGGCATCTCACTAATTGATAAGATCATGAAGTCAAATGAAATCTTCCTCTTAAGAATAAATTAATTATTTTGAGGGCATTAATCATTTAATTAAAAAGATCAAGGATTGTGGCTCCAAAGTATTTGTCGTTCAAATTTCAAATGGCTCTCAATCAATGGTTGGCCTCATCAAAAGGTATTTTGGCCCCATAGAATTCGGGTTTCGAATTTTTAATTTCCTCTAAACACAATTCGGGTTGTGATCTTCAAAATCTATATAAAGGCATTTGATTTGACCTCTAAGCAATGCCATTTTTAAACATACATATCTTGAGGGATTTGACTCTGTGTTTGATCTTCAGCCCTGTGATGAATAAGCTATTCAACAAGAGGCTTGAAGACCAACCTAATCTCTGAACAGCGAGGGTTTAAAGGGTGGGGTTGTTTTATCTTTGATCTTGGCACCTGGAATTCGTTGGTTATCTTTTTCAAGACTCGGCCCTCTACTCTGAGGCAAGCTTTTATAATTACAGGCCAGCAAAGATTGGTTTTTGGTTGTTACAAGACCACTAGCTCATTTGGCCTTATTTCCGAAAAGACCAAGCTCTGAAGGAAGGAGCAAGGGTCTTCTCTGTTTCGGCCCTATTGATTGCATTACATATCTAAGGATCTGAGCATCTAAAAGTCCATGCTATTATCTAGAATAGTTGAGGCCTAATCATCTACGATGGATCCTTCAAGTGCATGAAATTTCAATAATTAATTTGTCCGTTGATGTAGTGTTTTATTCTTTATGCGGCCTTGTTCCCTTTCTGTACATCACTCTGAGGCTCAGTCTGGCAACGTTCAATTTTTTAGAACAAGTGTGCGCTACTGAAAATTTATTGGCACAGTCAATCGAGTCTACTGTTGCAGATTAGGGCACTAGACATGATTATTGTTGAATTGTGGTGTTCAAGGTATGAGACACCACTCAGCCTCCATTTCAGAGATACAAATTCCACGCAATCTAAGGCTTATATTTCAATGGTTTATTCGCTCCTCATCTGGAACAGGCATTCAGTATTTCTGTGCACCTGTGATCTTTGGGCAACGATTTTTTAAAAAAAGGAGCAGCAATCCAATTATTGCAGACTCAGCTATTACATTGGCCTTCTTCAATTGCGACCTCGACTGTGATCCAAGACATTGTGCACAATTATTATTTTATTACCCTGCATTACTCTTATTTAGAAAGTCGATATCACTCAGGACTCAAGGTGGAGGTTGTTCTGGTTCCAAGTTCTGAACAAGTGGAATTGATCCAACGTTGTGGTTAAATACACAGAGAAGACATGAATGTTTCAGATTGCCGAGTGTGTTGAATTGAAAAAGTGGAGCAAGTCACGACATCAAGGGTTGATGTGGCTCTTGCACAAGGTCCCCACTGTAGCTTTAGATTGACACGTACATGCTCTCATAGGCACATTGAGGAATCAGCTTTTCCTGGTGACTCAATATATTGTTGTTCGATGAAGCCTTGTGAAACTTTGATTTTTTTTTTAAGATATATCATATGAGTACCTTGTCCATGCATATGTAATATGGTAAGGGAGAGGTTGGGTCCCATGTTCAAATATTTTATTTGGTTGCAATTTTGTTGCACAGTTTACAAAGGTTGTTGATTGATATTATATTTGGAGGGAGCATGGAAATTTATATATTGTAGAGTAATTAATTTGGCTTTTTGGTTCGATATGGTCATATATTTGGATCAAAATTGGGAACTGGAAGACATCAGGCAATTTGTACAATTCTTAGTTAACTATATGGTTTCATATGATTTTTGAGAGCATTATTGAACCAAATTAACAACTGGGAAAAGCATTGAGATCAGAAGCATTTGCAGTAGTTGATGATGCCGGTATGACTCATGAGTAACTAGGGTTTTGTTACAGTATATTGTTTCAGCATCCTATGATCCCAAGCTCGTCAAGGATAAAACTTACAGTTGGGCATAGGTCAAACTGGTGGCATCTAGGTTTGTGCTCGTGGGCACAAGTAAACAGTGATAGCAGTTGCAATATTACAAGATTGTGATGCTTGAGCAGATACAGTTCAGATCATTGTGTTAGTGGATTGGATGTACTACTACTAGGGTTATTAACAGATATATCTATACGACAAGCAGAGTTGGGTTTCAGTTGCAGAAATTGAAGTACATCATTGGGATTGACAGCTAGGTTTTGATAGTTGAACATATGAAATTGTTGCATCTGTTGATGACTTTGTGCCAGTATTACAAAACGACTAAAGCCAGCAGTTTATTTGATGTTATTTATTTCATTGAGCACAGGGGGATCGAGTCTGAAAATTGTGAAACATGATCCATCGGTTGATTAGGGTGGTTGGGTGGTGCAAGGCAGGAGAGTGGAGTTTCCTTAGGTTGGATCCTAAGAACTTGATGTAAATCTGTGAAAAACAAATATTAAGAAGCGTTCAATGGTTTTTGCCCCAGAGGGGTTTCCACCTAAAAATATTTGTCCATTGTCTATTGTCTCTATTTGTTATGCATTATTGAATGGTATTGATGAAGTTTATGTTTATCTTATGCTAATAACAATTAATACTTAAAAATATACTAATTGATAAGAAACACCGATTCACCCCCCTCTCAGTATTTCCAACAAAGGTAAAAGTGGGTCCCATGCCGTATGTGTGCCCAAGACCTTACGGCCCCACTAAAAAGATTAGTAACAACTCCCTTGAAGAACCTTCTTTGTTATGTCATATGGAGAATTTGGTTACAAAGAAATCAAACTTTATTCACCCCCCTCTCAGTATTTCCAACAAAGGTAAAAGTGGGTCCCATGCCGTATGTGTGCCCAAGACCTTACGGCCCCACTAAAAAGATTAGTAACAACTCCCTTGAAGAACCTTCTTTGTTATGTCATATGGAGAATTTGGTTACAAAGAAATCAAACTTTATTCGAAGGCAAAGGTGGATGCCCCTTGTGCGTAGCACACAAGGTTCAAACTGCCTTTAAAGAAAAGGAGGTCACTAGAAAGATAGACAGCCCCCCTTCGACCACCTTTGTTCAACCAGTTAATAGCATGAACTTATTTTGATGGTGCTTGTCAGGGGATTCCAGGCAGTTGTGGAGATGGTATTGTGTTACATCTGACCTCTGATCATTTTTTTCATTTTAAACTAGGAGTGGAATTGGCACTAATAATTGGGCTGAGAATATAGCCCTTGGGGTGCTATTAAACTTACTCAAGAAAAAGGAATAAGACTTTTATAAATGGTGGGTGACTCCAAGTTAGTCGAAGATTGGTTCATAGGGAGAGCTCACCTAAATATTATAGTTCTGTAACCTTGGCAGCGTAGAATCCCAGAGTTACAGGAAACTTTTGAATCAATCTCCATAGAACATGTCTATCAAGAGTTTAATCTTCAGTCTGAAGCTCTTTCAAAGGGGTTGATTGCTCTACATGAAGGCCTTTTGGTTTGCAAAGAATTCCAAGGTGAGGAGCACATCCCAGAAATACAGTCTTTTATTCTTTGATTGTTGGTTAACAGGTTCAGGAAGAGGTCACTTGGTCTTTTTGTTTTGGATAATACTGGTGTCTTTCTGAAGGTTACTCTCAGAGTCTCGATGTACTGTTACTTTCTGTAACCAGTTCAGGTATCTGTAAAAGCTGGAATCTACTATTGACAATACTGGCTGCATGTCATAAGCGTCTATCTGGTACATACAGTACTCTTTCTTGACATGTCAAAACTGTTCTGTGTATATTTTGAATTCTACTTGATATTAGAAAATATAAAGTATTTTTCTTGGTATAAGAAAAAAGGAAAAGATAATTAAGCATATTCTAGCTGTTATGTAACATGAGATTTAAAATGTTGGAACTTGTATCTAAGGAAATTTCTGTATATGCCAGAGCTAACAAGTGTTGGCTGGCTGTAGAAAATTAAGGGCAAAATCTGGCCTTACATCTGTCACTACAGAAAGATGCCCCCTTTCTACCTATTTCAAAACTGCTGGAACTTCTTCTGATCATGCATAAAAAGGAAGTACATACATACTGTAGATGAGTAGATAATACCAAGTTTGCAGAGCTTTGATTCTTGCTTGTTTTTCTCCATATCAGTCTTTGGTCTTAGGCCGTGGATTTTGTGGCTCATCCTTTGTTGGGCATTTAGGGAGTGGACTCTCTCAGGCAGACAATTTCTGGGTGACAGAGGGCAACTCAGCAGGTGGGGAAGAGAGAATTTTAGAAATTATGTTTAGAAAATCAGGGAGGAAGAATACGGAATTGGACATGCAGGAACTGCAGACTGAAATCATGAATGAAACTTAAATACAATCAGATGGCAGCCACCTTCACTTTCTCTATGGACCAGATCAATGAAATGAAGATTAAAATTTACCAAATGGAGGACGAGATGGCTAGCCTGCAAACCCAGATTAAGGACATGAACCAGAAGATAAAGCTTGACCAGCCCTCTGCATCTGACAACTCGATTTGTGTCAGCTCCAACTACATCCCAGATCTGAATTTGACCAATCCTACTCAACAAGTGAACCCTCTCCCTAGGGAAGCATATAAACATCTCCAACTCTGTGAATGAAATGTAAATTTTGTCAGCTCTAGGAGTTTTTGGAGAATGTATCAATGGAACAATGTATGGATCAAAATCCTCTTGAATAGCTAACAATCTAGATCTAAAAAGGACAGTAGAGGAATTCCTCTTTTTGACCTATTGTCCAATTTTTGTATGAGACTTTAATATAGGTATCTCTAGTGTTTTTGTTGTGACACCAACACAACATTTCAATATAATATAAATTCTCGATTGAAAAGTACACATTTAGAAATCTATGGATGTATGTTATAGGATTTTGGTGCAAAAGATCTAATAGGATTAGAATTGTTTTGAATCATCCATGAAAAACCTGCTCTCGAGTCTCAAAACATTGGTTGTATATTGTTGTGCCCCGGGCATAGATTATGCTAATATCATTTCTATTGCTATCGTTTACAAAAACATTTTGTGAACAAAAAATGGCATTTTCCATGTATCAACATAAATGTATAACGAATTTACTTGGGCAAGGTACCTCATAAAATTGATAAAGTATTTGCGAGAAACCTTTCAAGAATTGCCATTTCTAATTTTGTTCACCCTTTATTAGTAAGGTTCATTTCTCAACTTGCAAATAGCTCAAGATAAGGATAGATTTATCCAATGTTTTAAAACTCCGACTCCGATTCCGACTCGGCCGAGGGTCGACTCCGACTCCGACTCCGACTCCAACTCGGTATCGACTCGGCCGACGCGATTTCAATGACTCGGTCATTGTAAAAAATACATTAAATATTTATTTTTTATAAAAACACATAATTTTAAAGATTTTCATTCATGTTTCCAAACACACAGCATTAGAATATAGATAGAAGACAACATATGATCAAAATAGGCTCATGAATATATCCATTATATCAAAATGGCACCCAGTGAATTGTCCAATACATACACGATGATGATATAGAGATCAAAACAAAAACACATAACCAAGGAGGCTATAAATGGCCTCTACAGCAAAAGTCTGTGACTAGTACTACTCGCTATTGCTAGAGTTGCCAACATCATCTGGCTCAGTGTTACTTGGGAGCAGGAGCGAAAGTGGGGAGCGAGAGCGAAAATGGGAGCGACATTTTCAGAAGCTCCTGGTTTGGGAGCTAATCCCAAAGGAGTTCGAAAGCCAATGTCACTAACATCAAGGGACATAGAGGGATTGGTGCTCTTGATTAAATACGAGTTCCATACCCTAATACATGACAAAATTCAATGGAAACATTGCAATCC
>APFE030287418.1:48144-61670 GCA_000404065.3 Pinus taeda | reverse complement strand
CCACCCTTTCCAAGTGTTATCTAAAAACTCTATCATTGTGATCAATGTCATAAGAGGAATCTTTTGAGATAGTTCTCACATATTGACCTATATATCGAGGGTTCTTTCCATGTGCAAGAGTATTTACTCTTTCCTAAGTAGTTTTGTACTAACGAAAATCTTAAATTCTTTATACTCCAAGTTATGTATGAATTTTCTTTCTATGTTACACGGGTTAGGGCTTGCAAGGTCTAAAGAGCAAAGGAGTGTCAAGTTCTTTAGTATACATAAGGGTTTCCAACAATAGTGCTTTGTTGGTCATTCACGATGCTAACTAAGGAGGATAAATGGTACCCTTAACCATACTACCATATTCCCTATAATATGAGAGTGATCTCTTGAAGTGTTATTCTTGGTGTACTATTGCGACAAGGTGACTAACAAGTTTATGTAAGGATGGTTTCTAGTGCATCTAAGGGGCTTTTAATATACTCGAGGGTACATGGAAGATTGAATTCATATACAAGATATGTCTAATGCAACACTACTTTCCAAGTACCAACAAAGGTGTATAAGTGTAATGGCCCTAGTGAAAATTCCATGTAATAAAAGTTAATAAAGGTAAAATAATAACCACGGTTAATGGGACAATTATTCCAAGTTGAATGTCGGGCAAGACATTCTAGTGTGGGTGTTCATTGGTTTATTATGGCTAAGGAAAATGGCAAAGGCAACGGCAAAGGCTTGGGAAAGGCAAAATGGCATTTTGGCACATTTATTTATGAAACTAATGAAAATTAGGAGAAAAAGGAGATGAAAGGTCACATGTTGCATGTGAGTTGGAAAATGAAGGAAAATAATGGAAAACGAAGAAACTAGAGGCCTCATTAATAAAAAGGCTTCTAAGGATCAGTTCACGGACTTTTGTCAGTTCAGTTTTGGAGCTCTCTCTCTCTATTCTCCCTCTCTCATACTCTTGGACACTTAGAGTTTTCTTGGAGCACTCTTGGATAGTGTGGCATACTTGGAGTTTTGGAGCAAGAAGGCAAAGGAAGATCAGGAAAGCGCAAGAGGACATCGAGATCAACAGCTACAGTGGGTTTTGCTTGCAGGTACTGAGTTGCATGTATGTTTTCCTCACTAGTTTTGGCATGCATGGCATATGCATGTGGTTTATTGGTCATGATTTGTCGTTGGCATGGAAGATTGCTTGGATTAACAGTGGATTTGCCTAGCCTTGTCATTTCCTGGATAACCATGGCGTTGTGGGTTCATTTCTTTGTTTTTCTAATTAGTTCTCATGTTTCCTTTAGCTTGGGTGGAGTTCTAAGTTCCTGGAAGCCCTGTAATAGCTTGGGTTGAGTTACTAGTCCTAGAGGCCTTGGTTGGACAAATGCTTTGGAAGCCCTTAGTGGGTTGAGTTACTAGTCCTGGAAGCCTTGGTTGGAACAACACTCTGGAGCCCTAGAAGGCTTGGGTAGAGACCAATCTAGTGATGGTTTTGTGATGTCCGGTCGTGAAGTGGAATCACTGTTTAATGAGTTGAGGTGGTTTGGCCTCTAGAATGGTTTTGATTAATTTGTTTTATGAGGTCCCACATCTATGCTTAGAATATGGCATGGGGGTGACTTGCTAAAGAGAGATTTGGCTCAGCCATGTCTTTGGTTGAGTGGTTCGTGGAAGTCCCACAATTGGTTGGCCTTTGCATCATTAATATGAGGTTATTTCTCCTCATTATTTCTTGAGTATTATATTGGTTTATATGTGGATGATATGATTGTTGTTTCGTTTGTATTTTTGTTGTTATTATGTTGGTTATGAACATGTATTATGACAATGGCTATGCATGGCTCTCATCATGTTTTTACTCGTAAATGAATGAACAATGTATCTATGGCCTAATGGATGAAACTGCAACTAATGTGTTGAGGCATCAATGCTTCTTAGTGATCCTCAGATGAGTATGAGACCCCTATGCTCAAATCTATTGTTTAAACCTGTAGATTACGTAATTTTGACATGTTTGATGAAATCCTTGTCATGGCTAGTAGGGGTCCAGTCAAGTCCTTGTTCAAGTAATTGTATGTGTATCAGTATTATGTTGTTATCTTTCATTTCTGAAAGTGGCATTAGTTTTGGGCAGTGACCTAAGCTTTGGGCCTAAAAAAGTGGCTCAAACCCCAGAGACATAGGCACAACCCTGGGCAGAAAAGTCGTTGGACACATGCATACTCATGTTGTGGGAGCGTCTGGAACCTCATGGACACATGATTGTCCATATCAAGGGAGCGCCTGAGGGTTTAATGATCTAAAAACTCAGTGGGACCCAGGTGTTGGTTACCTGAGTGCTTAGGATGGTTCCTGGGAGTCATGTTGTCGATGTGTAAGGTATGTATGGCGTGTTTCTGCCGGTTCCACTTTCTCAAGGTGACTTAGGAGGTTGAATCATATCATAGTAACTTCTCGTCACATGTTTACCCCAGTTGGCCGATTACTTGGGTAGATGTGGGAGGAGGGTACTACAACAAGGTCATCCAACTAGGTGACTCTGCTTGTATTCCTTGCATGAATGCTTACCAACCTCAATTTTACCTATTGAACAATAAATCTCTATGTTTAAAGACACTAAAATACATCTCTAACCTTCTTTAAATAGATGATATTATCCCAAACCTTAACTACATGGTGGATGTTCATTAATGAGACTACATCAATTACCTAGTGGATCTTCTTTAATAAAACCACTTTCTATTATTGATTACACATTATATGTCAGGTAAAACTTGACTAGATGAAAGAGTCAAAGTTGCTCGGTCAAACAGTGGTGGTTTTGGGCACATGATTTTAGTTTCTTGTGGGTTGCATGTAATGAAGCCTTTAAAAGGCTTAAAAAGACTCCATTGTAAGGGTGCAAGGGAGGTGAGTGGTGAAGGCTCACTTAGTTGAGTTTTGGCCAAGGAAATAATAGAATTATGCTAGTTGGTTTTTCCCTCAATTGGGTTTTTCCAAGATAAACATTGTGTGCATTGTGTTTATGTTTTCTAATTTCTAGCTTATTGTTTTTAATATTCTCTCAATAAATTTATTTCTCACCAATAATTTTAACATGGTATCAAAGCCAAAGGTTTATTTATGGCTTGGCTACTTGAATGTGATGGATATATCAGAGTTGAGTTTTGGCTTCAAGGGAACACCTTTGTTGTCAAGGATTTATTTGGCTTGGTGGATGTCAAATACCAAGAACTAGAGCAAGAGATCAAAAGTGGTTGCTCAATTGTGGATCAAAAAATTTGCTTGGATGAAGTGATTGAGATGAAGGTTTGACAAGGTGAGAAGGAAGTGAGAATTGTAGAGAAGCCTGATTGGGTTTTAATCAGTGGGCACGTTGATACCTATTGAAGTTAGAGCAATTGTAGAGTGAGAGGATATTTTAATTGCATGGTGATAGGATGGGAATCATAATATCAACAATTAAAAAACAAACAAACAAACAACACAAACACTATATATATATAATATATAATATTATATAATATATATATATATATATATATATATATATATATTATGATGGAGTGAAAACATGTTGCATGAAATGGGCATACGGTTGTATGACCTGGTAAGGCATGTGTAACCTAGGGAAATTATTGATAAAGTCTGGAGTTAGACCTAAGTGTTAAGGGGCATGCCAAATTAATGAATACCTTGGGTAATAACTTTGACGGGGGTAGGACTTGGAAGTGAGCAATGTTGACTATTTGGTTGGTTTGGCCAAATTTGGTCAAGGGAGACCCCAAGTCAAGGTCTAAGGGGGGATTGTTAGGTAAAAATTGACTCGATGAAAGAGTGAAAGTTGCTCAGTTAAACATTTGTGGTTTTACGCACCTGCTTATGGTTTCCCATGGGTTTGTGCTCGTGGATTGCATATAATGAAGCCTTTAAAAGGCTTGGAAAGACTCCATCGTAAGGGTGCAAAGGAAGTGAGTAGTGAAGGTTCACTTAGATGACTTGGTTGAGTTTTGACCAAGGAAATAATAGAATTATGTTAATTGGATTTTCCTTGGATTGGGGATTTCCCAAGATAAACATTGTGTGCATTGTGTTTATGTTTTCTGATTTGTTGCCTATTGCTTTTAATCTTCTCTAAAAAAAAATGCTTTTCAGTGGTAATTTAATTGGATTAACAGTGGATTTGCCTAGCCTTGTCATTTCCTAGATAACCATGGTGTTGTGGGTTCATTTCTTTGTTTTTCTGGTTGGTTCTCATGTTTCCTTTAGCTTTGGTAGAGTTATTAGTTCTTGGAAGCCCTGTAATAGCTTGGGTTGAGTTACTAGTCCTAGAAGCCTCGGTTGGACAAATGCTTTGGAAGCCCTTGGTGGGTTGAGTTACTAGTCATGGAAGTCTTAGTTGGAACAACACTCTAGAGCCCTAGAAGGCTTGGGTAGAGACCAATCTGGTGATGGATTTGTAATGTCCAGTCGTGAGGTGGAATCATTGTTTGATGGGTTGAGGTGGTTTGGCATCTGGAACAGTTTTTATTGATGTGTTTCAGGAGGTCCCACATTCATGCTTGGAATATGGCATGGGGGTGACTTGCTAAAGAGAGATTTGGCTCAGCCATGTCTACGGTCGAGTGGTTCGTGGAAGTCCCACAATTGGTTGGCCTTTGCATCATTAATATGAGGCTACTTCTCCTTGTTATTTCTTGAGTATTATACTAGTTTATATGTGGATGATATGATTATTGTTTCCATTGTATTTTTGTTGTATTATGTTGGTTATGAACATGTATTATGACAATGGCTATGCATGGCTATCATCATGTTTTTACTCGTAAATGAATGAACAATGTATCTATGGCCTAATGGATGAAACTACAACTATTGTGTTGAGGCATCAATGCTTCTTAGTGATCCTCAGATGAGTATGAGACCCCTATGCTCAGATATGCTGTTTAAAACTATAGATTACGTAATTGTGACATGTTTGATGAAATCCCTGTCATGGCTAGTAGGGGTCCAGTCAGGTCCTTGTTCAAGTAATTGTATGTGTAGCATTATTCTGTTGTTATTTTTCATTTCTGAAAGTGGCATTTAGTTTTGGGCAGTGACCTGGGCTTTGGGCCTGAAAAAGTGGCTCAAATCCTTGAGACGCAGGCACAACATTGGGCAGAATAGTCCCTGGACACATGCATACCCATGTTGTGGGAGCGTCTGGAACCTCATGGACGCGTGCTTGTCCATATCAAGGGAGCGTCCAAGGGTTTAATAGTCTAAAAGCTCAGTGGGACCCAGGAGTTGGTTACTTGAGTGCTTGGGATGGTTCCTGGGAGTCTTGTTGTTGATGTGTAAGGTATGTATGGTGTGTTTCTGTCAGTTCCACTTCCTTAAGGTGGCTTAGGAGGTTGAATCATATCATAGTAACTTCTTGTCACGTGTTTACCCTGGTTGGCCAGTTACTCGGGTAGATGTGGGAGGAGGGTACTACAACAAGGTCATCCAACTAGGTGACTCTGCTTGTATTCCTTGCATGGATGCTTTCCAACCTCAATTTTACTTATTGAACAAGAAATATCTATGTTTAAAGACACTAAAACACATCTCTAACCTTCTTAAAAAAAAAGACAAAAGAAATCTAAAATTTGGGTGCATATTGGCATATGAAAGTGTTATGATACCACTTGTGGTGTCCCTTAATAGTTGAAAGAAAAAACCTAGAATAGTATTCATAGAAGTGTAAAGGTGGAAAGAAATAAGATAGAACCAAAGAATGAAGAAACAATAATAATCAAACCTTTATTGATATTCTAAGTAGGAAGTAATGTTCACTAGTCTTTTCGAGGGGGCAATTTCCAATTAAGAGCGAGCCCCAATACAATATTAATAATGTGGCACCCAATTACATGGCTTTTACTACTATAAATAGATGATATTATCCCAAACCATAACTACTCGGTGGGTCTTCATTAATGAGACTACATCAATTACCTAGTGGACCTTCTTCAATAAAACCACTTTCTATTATTGATTACACATTATATGTGAGGTAAAACTTGACTAGATGAAAGAGTCAAAGTTGCTCGGTCAAACAGTGGTGGTTTTGGGCATGTGATTCTAGTTTCCTATGGATTGCATGTAATGAAGCCTTTAAAAGGCTTAAAAAGACTCCAATGTAAGGGTGCAAGGGAGGTGAGTGGTGAAGGCTCACTTGGTTGAGTTTTGGCCAAGGAACTAATAGAATTATGTTAGTTGGTTTTTCCCTGGATTAGGTTTTTGCAAGATAAACATTGTGTGCATTGTGTTTATGTTTTCTAATTTCTAGCTTATTGTTTTTAATATTCTCTCAGTCAATTTATTTCTCATCGGTAATTTTAACATGGTATCAAAGCCAAAGCTTTATTTATGGCTTGGCTACTTGAACATGATCGATATATCAGAGTTGAGTTTTGGCTTCAAGGGAACAATTTTGTTGTCAAGGATATATTTGGATTGGTGGATGTCAAAGATTAAGAACTGGAGCAAGAGATCAAAAGTGGTTGCTCAATTGTAGATAATAAAAAAATTGCTTGGATGAAGTGATCGAGATGAAGGTTTGACAAGGTGAGAAGGAAGTGACAGTTGTAGAGAATCCTGATTGGGTTTTATTAAGTGGGTATGTTGATACATATTTAAGTTAGAGAAATTGTAGAGTGAGAGGATATTTTATTTGCATGGGGATATGATGGGAGTCATAATAGCAACAATTAAAAAACAAACAAATAATATATATATGTGTGTGTGTGTGTGTGTATTGGATTTGAAAATATATTGCATGTAAATGGGCATACGGTTGTAAGACCTAGTAAGGCATGTGTAACCTAGGGAAATTATTGATAAAGTCTAGAGTTTGACGTAGGTGTTAAGGGGAATGCCAAATTAACAAATACCTTGGGTAATAACTTTGACGGGGGTAGGACTTGGAAGTGAGCAATGCTAACTCATTTGGTTGGTTTGGCCAAATTTGGTCAAGGGAAACCCCAAGTCAAGGTTTAAGGGGGGATTGTTAGGTAAAAATTGACTCGATAAAAGAGTCAAAGTTGCTCAGTTAAACATTTGTGGTTTTATGCACATGATTATGGTTTCCCATGGGTTTGTGCTCGTGGATTGCATATAATGAAGCCTTTAAAAGGCTTGGAAAGACTCCATTGTAAGGGTGTAAGGGAAGTGAGCAGTGAAGGTTCACTTAGCTGACTTGGTTGGGTATTGGCCAAGAAACTAATAGAATTATGTTAATTGGATTTTTCCTCGGATTGGGGATTTCCCAAGATAAACATTGTGTGCACTATATTTATGTTTTCTGATTTGTTGCCTATTGTTTTTAATCTTCTCTCAGAAAAAATACTTTCCAACGGTAATTTTAACATTATAACTACCTAGTGAATTTGATTTAATAAACATGGCAAGTATGTATCAAGTAACAACCTATTCACTTAATAAAAGAAACTAGGTAAGACCACACCCTTTTTTAATGTTGTGTCTCTCATATATTACTCACTTTGATCAAGTTCAATCATTATATTGATCCTTTCTTTCTCAATATATGTTATGGTTTCTAATAGCAAATATCATATAACTAGTCAAGACCTTCAGCATTTTGATAATTTTATTCTTGCCTTGTTGGTGTTCAATTGCAACCATGTTTTATATATATGTTTTAACATAATTTGCTTCAAAAACAGTATCACCTTGTAGTTCCCCTGCCCATTATTTCAATATTATTGCAGAATCATGAGATTGATTATTTAACTATCAAACATCTTTAAGCAATATATCTTTGTTATATAGGTTATCCATGGTTACCTTCATCATGATCCTTAAGGTTATTCTAGAAAAATAAAAGTCATTATTGCTTCCCTTTCTAGGTTATCTAGAGGACCCGAATGAGGTGGGACGCATGCACAAAAACTATGATAATACTATGCTCCTTAATCCTTTGAATTGATGTTTGTCAGTTCCAACTTCTCTTTTCAACTTTTCAACTATTTCCTTCCATAATTGAATTGCCAACAAATGTAATTACCCAATTTAACTTTACTATGTATGTGGCAGCTATATGAGAAACATTTATTTAATATGTGATATTTATATTTTCTTGTTGCCCTTTCCCTTATATCAAGTTGAATTCATTACTAATGACTTATTCTTGTCATCATATTTTAAATCATGAAGGTTAAGCAACTCATCCTCAAATGGCGGTTGTTGAATTTCCTAAATAAATTCAAATATTCCCTCTATAGTGTTCAATTCAAATATAGATCACTTGGGTGTTGAGAATCAAATTCTCTCAATTCTCGAATTGCATAGAAATTCAAAGTTATTATTGCTTCCCTTTCTTGGTTATCTAGGGGACCCAAATGAGGTGGGACACATGCACAAAAACTATGATAATAAAATGCTCCTAAATCCTATGAATTTATGTTTTTTAGTTCTAACTTCTCTTTTCAACGTTTCAACTAATGCCTACCATTCTTGGATTAACAACCAATGTAGTTACCCCATTTAACCTGACTACATATGTGATAGCTATATTAGACTCATTTATTTAATATGTGATATATTTGTTTTCTTGTTGCCCTTTCCCTTATATCAAGTTGGATTCATTACTAATGACTTATTCTTGTGATCATATTTTAAGTCCAGAAGGCTAAGCAACTCATTCTTGAATGTTGGTTGTAGGATTTCCTAAATAAATTTCAATATTCCCTTTCTAGTGTTCAATTTAAATACAGGTCACTCAGATGCTTCAAATCAAGGTCTCTCAATTCTCCTCCTCTCCCTCAAGTGGAATGTTTTATAATGATTACAAAAATATTTTTTGAATACATGAGAATATTTAGATAGTTCTTACCAACATGAGTGTGTGTGTATTCAACTTGTTTTTGTTTCCTATTGACTTTAATATTCTTCTTTCTCTCCTCTCATTTTATCTTATGTTTCTAGGCCTTATTGAATTGTAGTAGTCATTGCCATCTCCTCCATCGTGTCCATAATAGAATTCAAAGGACTAAAGTGTATTGCAAAAGTATCATGGTGGCCCCACCAAGGAATGCATTATCATCAACAACTTTTGTAGATGTTGTTTTGCATAATTGTTGCATAGGTGGAAGCTCATTTTTGATAGAAAACTCGAATGCCAATAAAAGTTGAATCCATAATTCAAGTTCTTCAACTGATCCATTAGACGATGGTGTGACAAAGTAACGACATGTGGAGTAGATTTAGATACTCTAACTTCATTCAACCCCTGATTTTCCTCTATTGAGGATTGCACCTTGTATCCTTTATCAATACCTTCACATTAATCTCAAGCTGAGAGAGGATTAAGGGAATATTCTTCCTTGAAAATCTCATCGACATCAACTTCACCTCTTATGATGCCAACAATTTAAGAATATTTTTCAATATTTCTAATATTCTCTTTGTTTTTAAAGGTTTTTGTCTTGAATAAATCTTAATAGTTAATTTTTCCATATGTGTTAGGTTACAAGCCCTTTGGATCACATCCATCCACCTCACTTGTGGTAAATGATACAAAATCATCTAACTCCATAGTCAAATTATTTAAATGTCCAATAATTAAAAAAAAAAAAATATGTTCCCAAATGAAGAGGTAATGGGATCAACTGCTAAATTTTCCTTACATTTGAGAGTTCATACCAAATTTGTATTTAAAACAAATATCTAACACAAACCATATTTGACAACACATAGGATTGTCCTAAAAATCCATACACAAAACGATTTTGGGTGATTTATCCTTACAAAAATGCCCAAAACATTGAACCACCACAACATTGGATCGAATAGGTTATTTTTGCATGCAATGGATGTTACAAGCTTTGTAGAAATATCTATATAAACTTACATGAAAATATACTATAACTTGTGTGTAAGCATATTAAATAATGTTTTATAAAATACTAACATAAGTGTCTTTAAATATTGTTCTATAAAATGTTGACATTAGTGTCTTCGTTAGAGGGGGGGGAGTGCAACTCCTCTTTTAAAGATGTCACTAAGTCTTAATTATATACTAAATAAACATCTAAAATAATAACATTTAATATAAATAACTAAATAACATAAGATGGTAATAATAGATAATACAACCTGGATGGGGAATAACTTTTGATGTTGAGGTGTACTGAATCCAATCTCTAAAAGCTAATGGAAATCCATTAACAAATATCTAAACCTTAGCCCTCTCATCCATAACATACAGTACATAACTCAATAGCTCCAAGAACTTAGTCGTATACTCCTCATATGTCATCGATCCCATCTTTAGTCGTAAAATTCTTTGGCCTTACTATCCTGGTACCTTTCTAATAAGTACTTCTTCCTAAAAAGTATTTTGAATTCATGCCAAATCAACTCTTCTGTCCTGATGTCTCTAACCCACCTTACATCTTGCAACCAAATATCTGCTTTACCTTTAAGATTGAATGTCGTTATTCTGGCCTTCATGTTCTCTGAGTAATCATGCATTTCAAAGAACTTCTTCATCCCAAGTAACCAAGCCTTTTCATCCTCCGGCTTCTTCAAATCTCCATCAAAAGTAGGGGGCTTAGCTTTATTAAACTCATCCGGAAAATATCCCCTTTCACTCCTCTTATAAGAATGATAACGATGACAATCATAGTGCCTGTCAGAATAGTACCTATCTCCATTACCTCTCTATTGTGGCCAGCAACAACCCCCCTTCTTATTTAGTTTTATCACTAATACTAAATAAGTGGGGATCCTTATAAAAAACTAAAAAATCGATTAGTGCTTGTATTTCCTTTTTTCAATAAAACTTACTATCATAAAGTTAGGAGAATACCCTCAAAAAAATCTAAAAAGCTTAAGTTTTATGATAAATTAGGATAAGATCATTCCTTTAAAGATATATTGCATCGCAAAAAGGGTAATGGATACCTCCCTACAAGCGGAATTCTAAAATTGCGAGATCGCGATGCGAAACTACACACTAAAAACATTCATCGCATCGCATGCTTCAAACATTATTTACGCTGAAATACGTTAAACTGCTGATATGCGATATGTGATGGTGCATATCACAAATCGCATTTCGCAGAAAACACATTAATGGATGATTGACATACGCTACGATATTGTGATTCCACAATGTTGTGATCTGCGATATTGCAAAGCAAATCACAAATTGCCTCATCGTAAATCTTTAGGGCACGTTGTTCGAAAAAGTTGTTTCCATAAACCGAGACCAGGTCATGCGCGCTAATGTTAATCAATGAGTTAGTTGGCAATCATTAATGAAATATGGTTTTGTTCTGATCAAAGAGCCATTTCACGTAAGGTGGTATATTTTATATGTCTTCGGCATTTAAAGCTTTCCCGTCACCTTTTTCTTATCATTATTCTCACCTCATTTGTAAACTGCAGGAACGAAGAGCAGATAACTACACAAAGCAGTGTTCAGGATATTATGGGAAAAAAGGGCAAAGCTTCGAGTTCTGAAGACAAAGAAATGACGCCCTTGTATACAGACACTACCTATAACAAAGATGCTAGTATTACTACTTGGGAAGGCATGTACAATCTACTTGAGGAAGAAAATCCCAAAATGATGGAGGTTGCAGCTACTGTAGGCTCACATGGGTCTTCTGAGGCATCTATTATAGAGCTAGCTTGCTCGTTCTTGCACCGAATAGCGGCGAGGCCCAAAATTCTTCCATACACGAACATGGTTAAATGGGTACTGGATAGCGCTGACATTACAAACAGACAATTTAAGACTCAGGGTCAAGGACTCATTGGCTCGTTCACTCCATAAGATTTCAAGCTCATGTATCATTTGCCAGAGCCACAGGTGACTTATAACAAACAGTTCATGGAGAAGTTTGCTAAAGAAAATGAAGATTTGGCAGAATGCACCAAGGACTGGTCAAGAAGAGACGAACCACTAAAAAAGGATAAGCATGGTATGTATAGTACTGGTTCTCTCACCTCCCCGTATTGCTTTGCTACTGCTATGCTCTGTAGACTTTTTGGGAAGCCAGACATTAACAAATTTTCATCTAAATGGCTACCATTATTGGATGTCGCAATTAATGCTACTGTTGTAGATTGGGCTAAGATTTTGTCTGAAACTTAGCCACAGCCATTTTGAATTACTGGTCTAAAATAACTATGTCTTAGAGAATTTATCCCCTTTTCTACTTATCTGCATATGTGATGGATGCAATCTGTTATATTTCCAAGTTTCCTTTAATGGGTTGGAAATGGATGACTCAAGATCCCTTACCCATTCATATTTATCACAAAGAATTGTCGGATTCCAAGTTCACTCCGCATTTCTATAAGATTTGGCATGGAATCATGTTACCTCTGTACAAAATGTTGTATGATAAAGACGCTCCAAGATTTTCTCCCGAAGGAGAGGTCGATATACTCCCTGTCGTGAGATGGTTTGGAGAAGACCTGTTTACATATGTCAGGGTATTCGGAAGTCTCGCTTCTCCTCATGTCTTAACTTTATATGTTCCTGATAAACTACTGGCATGAGAGATTTCTTATCAAACCTACAGAGAAGGAGGTATGACTAAAGATTTGCAGGACAATAAGAAGGCCATTTGGCCACAATTTCCTATGGCCTGTGGGGCATTTTCACTATTTGATGTAGGACATGCATTCAAAGAAGTAAACAACATAACATGTCTACAATTGTTCAAATTTCCAGGAAGACCGTTTGACCATCATGATATTGCTAAAAATTTCACTACTATAGTCAAAATAAAGGTGTTTTCTAAAGAAGATGATCTTTTTGATGACATGTTCCAACAGAAAGGTACACTTAAAGAAGTTTTTCATTCAGTCCAAATGCAATTTCCTCCAGCAGAATTTCAAGAGTTCAAGATATACAGGGAAAGGAGGTTAGCTAATATCCCTTTGGATAAATTACGCTTGGAACCCATAAGGGAACTAAATCCCAATATTAGTCTCAGTGGGAGTTCAGGCATAGACAGATCTAAATCTAAGTCTGGGAGAGAAACGACAGAACACTCTAAGATTTCCGAAAGTGACCATGATAAAAGCGAAGGGTCAGTAAGGGATATTGCCCAGTTAAAGGAGCTCCCACAGCAATAGGTTTTGACCTCTCCACAACTAGATCCTCCCCCTCTCATCATCCAACCACCATCAATCATAACCGAGCTAGATAAAGAATGGGAGACATTCAATGATTTAATCAATATTGAAGGACAGAGCACAAAGACACTTGAGAGTAATGTACATGCAACAAAAGATATAGTCATAGGAATAATTAGCAATGTCTCAGAAATGGAACATATTCCCATTACCCCATCCTCTGAACTTATGCTCAAAATATAGGAAATTCCTCCTCTTGATGTATTTTACAGTTCACAGCATAAGGCAGTGGTGAGAAGACAAAGAAAGAAAAGGAAATTGGAAAACGTGCTCTCTCATGATGCAGAGCAATTAGACATCCTATGGCAAGATCCTACCACCAATCCCACTGAAAATAT